>OY723386.1:9268096-9450596 GCA_963210295.1 Ophion ellenae | reverse complement strand
GTTTGGGTCTTAGGACAAGGTAGGATTGTGGCGTAGTTCGGTCCCTGCATTTTGTTCGAGTGCTCTAGGCGTAGGGTTTCTCTTCCGATGCTGTAAGTACGCTCCTCTCGTAAATTTGTCTGTCGTTGGCTATGTTTTTGCGTGGGGACCTACGTGCGACGGTTTCGCTTTTGGTCTTGTGGTACGTTTCGGCTATCGCTCGCTTAGCGTTAAAGAAATATAGGTTTTTAGTCGATGAGTGAGGGTGCTGCTATCGTGCGTATTTACCATCGTGGTTTCAAAAAGAGAGAGAAAAAAAGGTGAAGGCTGGGACGTAACACACACAATGACCGCGAGCATGTAGAGCCTTCGGCAAGAGTGCTGAAGTGTCAAAATTTGCAAAAGGGGCTTTTTATTCACTCCGGAGCTTCAGTTGCTCTCCGAATCGCGAAGCGCGTAGAAGTCACCTCTTCCTATGTGAAATTTTTAAAAAATTCTGTGACATTTATAAATTTATGTGATATTTTGAAAAACAGTATGACATTATGAAAAATTGTGTGACGTGAGCAAAATGGATCCCGAATGCTCCGAGTGTCCGACGACACCTTTCGCGTGCTGCATGATTGTGTTTTTTCGAAAATTTATTTCTTTTTTCAAAAAAGGAACCACGGGCGGTGACCATCAGTGAGCGTGTGAAAATATTATTTTTAATTCGCTACTTGAAAACTTTATTTATATTTAACTTCAAAACTAGTTATAAAAACTTCGGCGAAAATAATAATGAAATAATAGGGACCACTATGGCAACACCACCGCTCATCCCCACTCTTACCCCCTACTACCTCGTTTGCCCCACCACGGGCCGAGGGGTGGGGACAGGAGCAAAAAAAAAATTTTAAAGGGGGCCGCTATGGCGACACCACCGTTCCTCCCACTCTTACCCCCCACCACCTCGGCTGCCCCCACCGCGGACCGAGAAGTGGGGATAGGAGTGGGGGTCGCCATAGTGGCCCCCTCACTACTCATATATATATATATATATATATATATATATATATATATATATATATATATATATATATATATATATATAATTAATTGTAAGATTTGATCCATCCACATTTAACGCAGATCGAAGATGATGGTTTATGGATGGATAAATTTAATATTCACATAGACTTAAGGGTCAGTTTTGCATTAGATAATTCATATACAGGGTGTCCCAGAAGTAACGTACGCCCTTCTAGCATCTGGTAAGAAAAAAAATTCTAAGACGAACAGTCCTTACTCATTTTTTGCCAGACGCATAGATAATTAATTATGAATCAAAATAAATAGCCAATCAGGTGCGCGCTACACCGGAAAGGCAGCGCAGAGGGGAGGGATAGGGGAATGCGCTGTAATTGCGTGCGCCTGAAAATGTGTGCAGAGGGAAAATTCCGAAAACATGTGTGCAAGTACACAAACACATACACGCGTGTGCGCACGTACACTCACACTAGGGCACACACACTTGCACACACATACACACTAGGACACACACACTTGCACACGCACACACACAGGCACACACTTGCACACACACACGCACACACTTGAACACACACACACTTGAACACACACACACTAACACCCACACGCATACGCACACTCACGCACTTAATCACACACACACACACACACACACACACACACACACACACACACACACTCTCTCTCAATTACACACACGTATGCCCACACACGCACACACGCGCGCACACACACACACACACACTTGCACACATGCTTTCAAAATGTTCCCTCTGCACACATTTTCAGACGCACATGTGCAAGTGTGGGCGTACGTGTGTGTGATTGAGAGAGTGTGTGTGTGCGTGTGTGTTTGTGTGTATGTGATTAAGTGTGTGAGTGTGCGTATGCAAGTGTGTGCGTGTGTGTGTGTGTGTGTCCTAGTGTGTGTGTGTGTGTGTGCCCTAGTGCGAGTGTACGTGCGCACACGCGTGTATGTGTTTGTGCACTTGCACACATGCTTTCGGAATTTTCCCTCCGTACACATTTTCAGGCGCACGCAATTACAACGCATTCCCCTATCCATCCCCTCTGCGCTCCCTTTCCGCCGTAGCGCGCACCTGATTGGCTATTTATTTTAATTCATAATTAATTATCTATGCATCTGATCAAAAAATTACTGAGGACTTTTCGTCTCAAAATTTTTTTTCCCACTAGATGCTAGAAGGGCGTACGTTACTTCTGGGACACCCTGCAGAGCCCTATCTGAAATATTCTCTCTTCACCCTAGACAACTTTGGAAACTCTGATTAAAACATATACAGGTTAAACCCATATTTACCAACGAGATAATTGAATCTGTATATCCCCATTAAATGTTAATCAGTCAATACCAATTACTGCTGATGAAGTGTCTCATCTGAAATATCTGATTCATTCATATTGAAAACGTACATTTTTATCGGAAAATGATGCGTTTTTGTCCGTGGAATCACAAATACTATCCCATGCAAAACTTGGTCCTAATATATCTATCATTTCTCATAAGGCGAAATAAGTACAGTTTTATACGTATCAGTTTTTGCATTCGAGATCTGATAGCAAAAACTCGTGGACTTTCCCGTTTTTATGCACATTCGCTTCCAAACGGTCAAGTCCATTTGAAACTTATAAATGTATAACTTGTGGAAATACAATTAGAAAAATATTCAAATTAAATCCGTTGCTGCTGATAAATGCACGCAACTTGTCAATCAGTGTTAAATGCAGTTTTGATCCAGTATATTGCACATACGTAATTCCCTATAGATTCCATCTTGCTCATACAAACAATAGAATCTGATACATTCCGTATCGGTTTATCGAAATAGAAAACGTATTTGCGAACATTCCAATGAGTCCAGATACTTTACGAGAATCCGCTATCTGTGCTGCTAATAGATCAAACAGCAATGTATCGGATTTTTATCGTTGGCTACAGGATCCTATCGGACCTTTGCAACAGGGTCGATATCCCAATTACAACGTTTGCGAGCTGATTGTTGAATTAGGCCGATTGAAAATACGTCTACACAAAGCGTAGGTAGAATGGAGAACTGTCATTGGTCACTATAGGTCCAACCGGGGAACGAAATTGTACAACACAAATAATTCGTTATTGTTTTGTCGAATTTCGTTCTGTGTCTCGTTCGGTAGAAAAACATTCAGCAGCGTTTGGTATACCATTCCGGACGCTGGCTGCCGATCAATCAATTAGGCGAACGCAAAATACGTGTATGTCAGGCACGGAAAACTATGATTGGTCGCTGGAAGCCGCAGCCGCAGAAGATTTTATGAACGCAAATTTACTTGTTATTTTTTATCCGATTTCGTTCCAATGTGTCTTGATCGATAGAAAAACATTCGATAGCGTTTGGTATTCTATTCAGGATGTTTGGTAGTCGATTAATCAAATAGGATAACACGAAATACGTGCTTATCAGGAATGGAGAGCTGTGATTGGTCACCAGAAGCCGTACCGGCAGAACGATTTATCAATGCAGATTTACTCGTTGTTTTTCGTTACATTTTATCCGTTTTTCAGTCGATAGAACACATTCGGTAGCGTTTGGTATTCTATTTAAGACGTTTGATAGTCAATCAATCAAATACGTTGTCACAAAATACGTGCGTATCAGGAATGGAGGTGATTAATCACCAGAAGCCGCAGCGGCAGAACGATTTTTAACGCAAGTTCACTCTTTATTTTTTGTCCGATTTCGTTCTAATGCGTCTTTATCGAAAGAAAAATATCCGGTTCCATTTGGTATTCTATTCAGGGCGTTTGGAAGTTGATCAATTAATTAGAACTAATAAAAAATACGCGTACCCGAAATGTAAGGCTGTGATTTGTCGCGGTCACGGTCTTATATGCAGATCAGGGAAACTATACCAGCCCCCTGACACTGGCCTACTATTCCTGTACGATAAACAAAAACAAGTTTTGACCCGGCTTTTTAGTTCTTGAAATCGCCACTACCCAGCGTTGGCTGTTATGTGACAGCCTTCGGCTCTAAATCCTCCGATAAGATGAACGATTGGATACTTTCATTTCGTGCTGTTATCGGTATTGCGATAACAGCACGAACTGATACGGCGATGACAGAATCCACCATACACACGAATAATGATTTGCATAAAGTTATCTACACTAGACTTTTATTCATATAAAATATTCGAAAAACCGATGCAACGTACAGATATATGCATGCCTGTCACACGATTACTCGCGCCACAGTGCAGCAAGGACATTTTGCGAACAGCATTTATCTACCAGTGTCAGCTCCCGGAACTATACTAAAGGAGTCCGAACGGTTCGAACCACGGTCTTACATACAGGCATGGAGGCTAGAGTGGGAGGAGTCCGATCTGGGCATTTCAAAGTGGCTACAAAATTGTGGACAAACAGGGATGGCGCCACTATCTCTAAGACGTTGAGAAGTAAGCTGAGTATCGATGACGTGTAAGACAGATGGAAGACGATCGAATACGCATCCTAGCCTCCATGGCAAATACAGTAGAACCCCGCTTATCCGAGGTAATGTGGAGAAAATGTACCTCGGATTAGTGAAATCTCGGATAATACGGAAAACAGTAGCAATATAGGACAATTCCACGCATAGGCATAGAAGATTCTTCCGTTTCATCCGAGATTCTGCGTATTATCCGAGGATAGGCCTCGGATAATACGCAGCAATCGAAGGTCGGATAAACGAGGTTCTACTGTACCAGCAAATACAATAATATACACACAATATTGGAACAATTTGAGAATTGTTAAAATCGAATTTTCGAGCCAAACCAGCCTTAATGTTGACAAGAGGACACTGATATTTTATTTTTTAAACATTGAAGCATTTTTTTATCTTGAAAACATTGAAGCAAGCAATATCGCTTCGACTTTACGTTAGGTTTACGATGTTTCTCTCAAATCGAAAAATAACTACTGAACATTTTTTTAATTTCTTTCCTCAATGAGTAATTGCAATTTCTTACGTATGATTTTCTTTTTATTTTCATTCAAATATGTTATCGTTAGAATAATCGCGTTACCGATTCGCTAATTGCGAGTTTTAATGCAAACAGATCGCAAAGCATTGTTCTTTGACTAGGAATAATTTACCATCATATTGACCCGAGTAAAAAATGTATTCAAGAATAAAAAAAATATTACTTAAGACATTTTCCACCGTTCGTTATACAAGAAAATAATACAGGACCATTTTTTTAATTCCTTACGGCACTGAGTAATTGCAATTTCTCGTGTATGATTATCTTTTAATTTTTATTTAACCCTACAACTCAAGACTGGGGTCCGGTTGCACTCTGATTTTTATGCAAAAAATAAGTTTTTTGCCGATTTCTGCCGTTTTCAGTCTTTGAATGGATTGTTCATTAATAGAATGTTAATTAAATCAGATGGCGCGCACACTATTTACTTTTTTATGAAAATACGAAGAAATTGAGGCATGATAAAGTCCATTTATCCCCGTAGGACCGATTTAATGACAAAGAAAACCACGAGGTGCATTTACACCCCAGTCATGCGTTTGACGGTAAAAAAAGAAGTCATGAGTTGTTGGCTTAAATATCGTTATCGTAACGATTATCGCGTTACCGTTGGCCGTTTGCGAGTTTTAATATAAGCAGATCGCAAAGCATTGTTCTTTGACAGCGGGGATTAATTTACCGTCGTATTTACCTAAGATAATAAAAATTGATTCAAGAAAAGAGAAGCATCAGTATTATTTAAGACATTTTCTACCGTTCATCGTACAATTAAACACTGTTATAATAAAAATATTTTCCTATCACTACCCATTGCATTATTATTATTTTCGACCTTTTTCACCGTTAATTATGCAACTAATGCATATTGTTCAATGGGCATTGCTATATTAAAAATATTCTTCTAGCTTTACGCATTTACGGAGTTCTCTCTGGTATATATCATTTTACGTCTCTCTCGCACGCAGCCCACTTCTCAAGTATCATTCTGTCTCATGCAGAGCTCACTTCTCATTATTTACTTGTTCCGTCTCTGTCACACGCAGCTCACTTCTCGGGGTCTTAGCAATAGTGGCGCCATCCCTGTTTTACCACATTTTTGTAGCCACTTTTTTCAAGTCTCTCCATAAGAGATCGGACTCCTCCCACTCTAGCCTCCCTGCATACAGGTCTGGAAACTCCGTTAGTTCATATTGTTTCTTTGCCGAAGCTCGGCGCTAGAGGCTGAGTGTTGTGTGCGACAGAGACAATAATATTCACGCATTTGCGTTATAGCCTAACCCGTGATCAAAACAACACCCCTGAATACTAATGACACCACAAATTCGGCTTCAGTAGTCGAGTCACCCCCACCGCCGAAATTTTATCGAGTTTCCAAACCTGTATGTAAGACAGTGGTCCGAACTCTAATGGGAGGGATAAGCGCCTGATATACGGTTGACAACCGATGCCCGACAGAGGTGACCATGGTCGACCGACGGTCGAGTCCGTTTTACATGAATGCCAACACAAGGCATTCCGCCGCGATATTGGAGCAGTAAAGACGTGAGATGGCGCCGAATTTTTCTAAATTTCAAAGTGTTGGTGTGGCTTTGGCATTGTTGTGCGCGAGCGAGGAAAAAAATTAAAAAGAGAAGGATATGGATGAAGCGATGGCTGAATGAAAGAAAAACATTGAGTCATGTGAATATAATGAATTTACTTGAATCTGACGATTTAGATAACTTTCTCAGAATGGATTCAGAAACATTTCACGAGTTGTTAGAAATGGTACGACCTTTAATAAGTAAACAAGACACTAACATGAGACAGGCTGTCACTGCAGAAGAACGCCTCATAGCCACCATAAGATTTTTAGCTACTGGTAGAGAGTACAAGGATCAGATCTCAGATATAGTACCATAATATCACATCAATTACTGGCCAAAATAATTCCAGAAACTTGTTGGGCAATATACGGGGTTCTAAAGAAAACAATAAAGGTGAGTTTTATTTTTTATATTTTCGTAATTACATTTTGTTATTAATTTTAATAAGCAATTTTTTACAGTTAGTTTTGCTGTCTCTTGAAAATTAATAGCTCCTTCAGCAGCGGACCAGCAGGACCTTCTATAATATTCTCAGAAATTTCTTCAGTTTGCTGAACGGTTCCAGATGAGGGAGGCGACGGCATAGCGATTTGAATTATTGTAGGTTGTGTTTGGTGCTGCGATGGGAAAGGATGTGATTGTATCTGAGGTGATTCTATGGGTTGTGGTTGTGTTTTGTACTGCGATGGGGAACCGTACTGTATCGACTGAACTGTAGGTTGCGTTTCAATGTTCGAAAAGGAAGGAGGTAAATACTTCGTCATTTGATATTGAGGCAAGGAAGAAGATTGTATACGAATGGCTTGTGGAGATTGGCACGTATACGAATTGATATTCTGAGATGTAGAGGCTACTTGAGTTGGAAGGGAGGAAGATGACGAATGTCCTGAGTCATCCTGAGGAGGCGGTTGGGTTTGAATTTGTGGAGAGTACCTACATAGTGAAACATATTTAGGTGAGGGAGTATTACATTGAGGAGAGGAAGTATTATATTGAGGAGAGGGAGTTCTGTATTGCAGTGATGGAAGCCGTGGTGAGCAATGACTAAGAAAAGGAGAACGTTCTCTAGTATGAGTTTCTACCCTCGAATAAAAATTGAGGTTCTCCGTTTTGCCCATGAAAATTACTTCCGAAATTAGTTTTTCAGCTATCTGCCGTTGGTGCGTGGATAAACTGTTCAATTGTTCTTCCACATACACTCCAAACGAGTTCGCTTTATTTTTACTTTGTTGAAGCAGCTCTTGTGCTGTTTCTAGAAGTTTATGTTTATGTGTTTCCAACGAACTTCGTCCTCTTTTTTTCCCAGTCTGGTAACCTTATAGTGATTCCTGAAACAATTTAAATTTTTGTAATATGTTACAGATGCCTTCAACGGAAGATGAATGGAGAACAACAGCGACGTTATTTGAAGAACAATGGCATTTCAACAACTGTGTAGGATGTATGGACGGCAAGCACATTCGAATAGAAAAACCACCTGAAACTGGATCATTATTTTTTAACTACAAGGAAACATTCAGTGTCGTCTTATTTGCGGTTGTTAATGCAAATTATGAGTTTATGTATGTTCATACTGGCTCTAATGGAAGCATGTCTGATGGTGGAATACTGAAAAATACGAGATTTTATGAAAAATTAGGGAATGGGGAGTTGGGACTGCCTGAATCCTATTTGCTACCAGGCACAGATGTATCAGTACCATTCGTATTTTTGGACGATAGTGCTTTTGCATTTGATACACATGTCATGAAACCTTTTCCTGAAAGAGGCGTTTCAAAAGAGGAAGGGTTTTTTAACTACAGGCTGAGTCGAGCTAGAAGAATTGTTGAAAACACTTTTGGCATTCTCGCATCACGATTTAGAGTATTCAAGGGATCTATGACTGTTAAGCTTGAAAACATCGACGCAATTGTTTTAGCTAGTTGTGCATTGCACAATTTCTTAAGAAAAAAGTCTGAAACTTATTTAACCCCAAAAAGCGTTGACAGTGAAGACATCACAAATGTCACATTTACACCAGGTGAATGGCGTGAGAATGCTGAACCTCTAACGCCTCTCGAAAGATCTATTCAGAGGCCTTCCAACAAAGGGAGACGTGTAAGGAATATATTAACTGAATATTTCAATAATGCGGGAAGGGTATCTTTTCAAGATAGGATGGTACATGGTGCCTCCAATAGTGAGTCAGTCAGTCAGTAAGACGTCTTGCGCGTTTCGACTTTTACACATACAAATGTTTGAAATAAAAGGAATTTAATATGTTTGATCATTAAAAACACTTCTTTCATTTATATACCTACCCAAACTATAATAATAGTAATTGCTACACAAATGATTATTTGTTAGTACACCTTTTTTTATGATACACAAATTGATGTTACCCAGACCATAAATCTAACAATAAACCCACTGATTTTCAGGTATAATATAGCTGTCGCACCCAAATTGTGTAATCCGCCGTGTACACTTCGGCTAGCCGGATTGAAGTCTATGAAAACCAAATTGTTATTTTACAAATTAGCTAAGCTTCGGTTGGTTACGCGCGAAATATTGTTTACAGGAACCTAACCTAATTTTACTGTAACCAGTTTTATTGGCATCGCCGCAATCTTGAATAATATGGGTGCTTTTTCCCCATAGACTTCAATCCGGCTAGGCGTAATGTAATACAGTAGATTATACAATTCGGCTGCGACATAGCCACCTGGTCAACATTCATAAATAACTTGTCAGAAAGACACTAATGGGTATATAAATTAAACTTACATTGTCACTCGAAAGTGTATCAACTCCGGTTCGTAGGTGCTCATCTTTTTTGTTTAGAAAAGTTATGAGATCAAAGTACCAAAGATTTGGTTTGTGCACCTCGTTTGCAGCAGATCCAGTACGTTTTTTTTTGAATCTTTGACCTGTACAAAAATTATTTACCATTGTATGTATTTCTTTATAATATATTTAAGAAATGTAGTACGATTCAAACGGATCGGAGCGTTCACCGATAGCATTAGTCCTCTCCACCAGTGCAGCCAGATCGCGCGTAAAAGTTACCCCCTCTCTAGTCTCTTACGCGCCCGTCACACAATCATAGTAGCGCGTGTCCGTGAGCGAGCGACGTTCGGACATCTTCGGCAAGAGCCGAGCGGGGTCGAAGAATCCCGACCGCGCCTTCGGCAGCTACACCAACACATGGACGCTGAGCATGTTCATGTGCGGCCAAGCCGAAACGAAGGCTTCGAGAGAAAAAGCAATCTGAGCACGACTCGCGCGTGACGTCACCCGACGGCACGCGCAAAGCTTTTAGATTTCAATGCTTATTTAGCGCTTGATTCTCTGCGTTATTAATGTATACAAAAAAATGTATAGCGCATTCTGATCGCTTATTTTTTTAGTTTCTACCTTAATTTAAATATAATAATAAATCGAAATTCCAACTTATTTATCTTCTAAAAAATTGTTTACGCTTTACTCACACCCGTCCTTACGCCAAATAAATTATAATTCATAAAAGTAAGCAAAAATATATTTATATTCGTGTTATTATATTAATTCTCATACTTTTATCAAGCGATAAAGCATTATCCCCAAAAACAAGCCAATAATCCATCCGGCCGTGAATCGTAAGTACCAGAAAGTGCACATATTCTACAAGCGATGAGATGGACCAACGGGACCATTTCAAATTTTTCTTCAAATTTTTCATAATTTTTCATATTTTAGTGATATTTGAGATTTTCGGAAGAAAAATGATTTAAAACAGATTCAAGTACTGATCTATTTCCCAAAAAACACATTTTTTTTACTGAAAATTCATGATTTCTCATTTTTTTCCCCGGAAATTTATCGTTTCCCTATGACATGAGGCTGCGGAGATATTCGGAGAAAAGTTAAAGATGAAAAGGAATGAGATTTTCGTAAAAAAACTTATTATTATTATTATTATTATTTTCTGGAAATTTCCCTTTTTCCTATTACCTGAGTGAGCCTGAGGCTACGGAGATATTCGGAGAAAATTTAAAGATGAAAAAAATTAGATTTTCTTAAAAAAAACATGTTATTATTTTTTTCCAGAACTTTTTCTTTTTCCTATTGAGTGAACGGCTGCAGAGATATTCGGAGAAAAGTTACAGATGAAAAAAATGAGATTTTCGTAAAAAAAACTTATTACATTTTTATCCCTCATAACTCTAAGAAATAATGAATTTCCAAATTTTTGTAAACATTATTTTCCTTAAGGGGTAACATCACTGTAACGGCCTGCCACGACGCGTTTTAGACAAATAATACTTGGGGTAATTATTAACCATATATTGAAGTATATTGCAAAAAAAATTTATGGGAAAATATTACAAAATGGCGAAACTGCGGCAAATTCTTCCGAGGCATGTTGAACTTAAAGTGCTCTGCAGCACGCAGTATAACTTGTGCCAATGTTAATCTGGACAAAATCATTTGGATTTTAGAAATATTGATTTTTGAGTAATTGCCGAGTATTTGACTAAAAATGTTCAATTTTTTTTTAAGTCAGTTATTTGTTAATAAATATTGTTTAAATTAACTTATCGGAAATCCCCTACGTAGTTCAGTAGCTACACTCATGTAGACTTAATAAAACAAAATTATTTTTTTTAGATTAAAATTCGCACAGTTATACTGCGTGCCGCAGGGGTTCGACATGCTTCGGAAGAATTGCTACAGTGTCGCCATTTTGTAATATTTTCGGATAAAAATTTATAGCAATATACTTAAATGTATGCTCAATAAATACCGCAAGTATCATTTGTATCACATTTTCTTCCGCCAAAAAAAAAAAAAAAAAAAAATACGCTTCCTGTAAGGCCGTTACAGTGGTGTTACCCCTTAAAGTCTTCATTTAATTTCCGAGATTTTCCCGTGATCATAATTAAAATGATGACATATTCGGAAAAATTCGAAAAAATTTGGAGAAGTTCGGAGAAACTCGGATGTTTGCGTAAAAATAATTGTCCGCATAACTCCAAATCCTTCATATTTGTTCCAATTCATAGAAAAATTCGGAAAAATTTTCCGGAAAAAATCGCAGTTTTTCAGAAAAAAAATTGCACTAGGGGGGCGGGATCGTTCCCCGCGCTGAGTGCTTTTTTTTAAATTGTTATTACTATTAATTCTTATTTGATTAGTTATTTTCATTAGTTATCATTATTATTTTAATTAGTTATCTTTTAGTGTCGAAAAATTTATCGCGCACTCTGACCGCTTATTTTATTAGTGTGTATGTTAATTTAAATATAATAATAAATCTAAATTACAACTCATTTATCTTCTAAAAAATTGTTTGCGCTTAACTCACACCCGTCCCTATGCCAAATAAACTGTAATTCATAAAAGTAAGCGGAAATATATTTATATTCGTATTATTATATTCATTCTCATATACTTTCATCAAGCGACAAAAGCATTATCATAATGCTTTATCGCTTGATGAAAGTATATGAGCGGAAATATATTAGGGATCGATAAAGGATGTGGATTGGAGAAAATGGTGGGAAATGTAAAAAGAGGAAATCCCTGTAGATGGAAGCTACAATTAGCGAAGCGTTCGCCGTAGCAGATACAATAAAAAAAATAATAATGATACCTAATAAAAATAACTAATCAAATAAGAATGAATAGTCATAATAATTAAAAAAAAAAAGCACAGAGCGCGCCGGACGATGCCGCGCCTCTGCGGATCGAAGCCAGGAACGCTACCAATGGGACCATCTCATCGGTTGTGGAATATGTACACTTTCTGGTACTTACGATTCGCGGCCGGATACATTATGATAATTTTTTAGAAGATAAATAAGTTGTAGTTTAGATTTATTATTATATTTAAATTAACGTACAAGCTAATAAAATAAGCGGTCAGAGTACGCGATAAATTTTTCAACACCGAACGATAACCAATTAAAATAATAATGATAACGAATAAAAATAACTAATCAAATAAGAATTAATAGTAATAATAATTTGAACAAAAAAGCACTGAGCGCAGGGAACGATCCCGCGCCCCTAGTGCAGTTTTTTTTTCTGAAAAACTCCGATTTTTTCCGGAAAATTTTTCAGAATTTTTTTATGAATTGGAACAAATATTTTTACGCAAACATCCCAGTTGCTCTGAATTTCTCCGAATTTTTCCGAATAATTTTAATTATGATCACGGTAAAATCTCGGAAATGAAATGAAGACTGTAAGGGGTAACACCACTGTAACGGCTTTTCAGGAAGCGTATTTTTTGATATTTTTTTTTGGCGAAAGAAAATGTAATAAACAAATAATACTTGCGGTATTTATTGAGCATATATTTAAGTATAATGCTATAAATTTTTATTCGAAAATATTACAAAATGGCGACACTGCAGCAATTCTTCCGAAGCATGTCGAACCTCTGCGGCACGCAGTATAACTGTGCCATTTTTAATCTAAAAAAAGAATTTTGTTTTATTAAGTCTACATGAGTGTAGCCACTGAACCACGTAGGGGATTTTCGATAAGTTAATTTCAACAATATTTATTAACAAATAACTGTCTTAAAAAAAAATTGAACATTTTTCGTCACATACTCGGCAATTACTCAAAAATCTATATTTCTAAAATCCCCTACGTGGTTCACTAGCTACGCTTATCTAGATTTAATTAAAAAAAAATTATTTTGTCCAGATTATAATTGACCCAAGTTATACTGCGTGCCGCAGAGCACCTTAAGTTCAACATACCTCGGAAGAATTTGTTGCAGTGTCGCCATTTTGTAATATTTTCCCATAAAATTTTTTTGCAATATACTTCAATATATGCTTAATAATTACCCCAAGTATTATTTGTCTAAAACGCTTCGTGGCAGGCCGTTACAGAGGTGTTACCCCTTAAGGAAAATATTGTTTGCAAAAATTTCGGAAATTCATTATTTCTCAGAATTATAAGGGATCAAAAAAAGTAAAAAGTTTTTTTTTACGAAAATCTCATTTTTTTTCATTAAAAAATTTCTCCGAATATCTCCGCAGCCGTTCAGTCAGGTAATAGGAAAAAGGGTAATTTCCGGAAATAATAATAATAATAATAATAAGTCTTTTTACGAAAATCTCATTTCTTTTCATCTTTAACTTTTCTCCGAATATCTCCGCAGCCTCAGGTCATAGGAAAAAGAGAAATTTCCGGGGAAAGAAATAATAAATCATGAATTTTCAGTAAAAAAAATGTGTTTTTAGGAAAAATTTTGCTCCGAAAATCTCAAATGAGAAATCATGAAAAATTGGGAGAAAAATTTGCACTAGGGGCCCCCGCGGACCGAAGTCAGGAACGCTACCAACGGGTCCATCTCATAGCTTGTAGAATATGTGCACTTTCTGGTACTTACAATTCGCGGCCGGATGGATGATTGGCTTGTTTTTGGGGATAATGCTTTATCGCTTGATGAAAGTAAAAGAATTACTATAATACTACGAATATAAATATATTTCCGCTTACTTTTATGAATTATAATTTATTGGGCATAAGGACGGGTGTGAGTAAAGCGTAAATGATTTTTCAGAAGATAAATAAGTTGTAATTTAGATTTACAGTAGAACCTCGATTATCCGAACCAATTCATTATCGAGATCATAAACAACACCTTTTTACATAAAAACAGTACATACATATATATTAAAATTTGACATACATATAACGTTGATATATATATACACACACACGCGCACACACACACACACACACACACACACACGCCTGTGTGTGTGTGTATTTTAAATACTTGAAAATGTCGAATGCCGTTTTTATATTTAAAAAAAATGAAATCTACCATTTGCAATTGACGAACGGCTGTAACGCGTTTTTGAGAAGGAGAAGTTGCGTTGGGTTGCTCATTGTTACTCACGGCGGTGGCAGCGAGCAACAATGTATCTTTCGCGCCAACGTTCGGATAAACTAAGTCATCGTTCGGATAATTGAGGGTTCTGATAATCGAGGTTCTACTGTATTTTATATTTATATTAACGTATAGACTAAAAAAATAAGCGACTAGAGTGCGCGATACATTTTTTTGTATACATTAATAACGCAGAGAATCAAGAGCTAAATAAGCATTGATATCATCTAAAAGCCTCGCGCTGTCCACCGGGTGACGTCACGCGCGAGTCGTGCTCACATTGCTTTTTCCCTCGAAGCCTTCGTTTCGGCTTGGCCGCACAGGAACGTGCGCCGCGTCCATGTGTTAGTGTAGCTGCCGAAGGCGCGGTCGGGATTCTTCGACCCCGCTCGGCTCTTGCCGAATATGTCCGAACGTCGCTCGCTCACGGGCACGCGCTACTATGATTGTGTGACGGGCGCGTAAGAGACTAGAGAGGGGGTAACTTTTACGCGCGGTCTGGCTGCACTGCTCTCCACACATAATATATCTATCTCCATTTTATCAAAACTGCAAACTGTAGGTGCTCTTGACAGTACACGACTGTATAAATATTATGTAATAAATAAATAATAAGTATCGCACTTACTTTTTTTGCCTCTCTTTTGTAAGACGATTTCAAATGTTCTATCTTTTTTTTTACTGATGCTACATTTGCATCGGACTCAACTTCGTTCCATTTTGCAACCAAACTCTCCCAACCTATGCTCTTTTGGTTGTTATCTTTATATTCCTCGCAACTTAGGTCCCAGAGACACGGTAGGTTTCTGTAAAGTTCGGTTACAACTTTTCTCTCCTCTTCGTTTTTTTCCGCCAACTTGCACGCATGTGACCGACGCGCCGGTTAGACAGCGACTGACGTACTCGCGGTTGTAAACCGCCATCTACACGGTCGGCCACGGACCTAATGCCTTCTGTTCGCCCTTGGTCACTAGCGCAGCTCTCATAACCAAGGACGCTGGAAAGTCATCCGAAATTTGGTCACAAACAGCTGTCTACACTATTGGAAGCTACCACGGTCACCTCTGTCGGCGGTCGGTTGCCAACCGTGTGTCAGGCGTTATAGGGGAAAAGTGGTACGCGATTCTGCTGGATTTACGTAGTATTTGATTGAGCTACCAGCAGCGCTGGG
Organism: Ophion ellenae; assembly: GCA_963210295.1. Lineage (NCBI taxonomy): Eukaryota > Metazoa > Arthropoda > Insecta > Hymenoptera > Ichneumonidae > Ophion > Ophion ellenae. The sequence goes on along the minus strand of OY723386.1, from coordinate 9,434,920 downwards.
TAGAAGCTAATAACGCATGACGCAATGAAGGTAGCCACGTGTGAGAAAGATGAAACGAGGGGTGCGCTCCACTTGAGGCCACGGTCTTACATACAGGTCTTGCAACGAAGCCAAATTTTCGTGGTGTGGGTAGGCACGCTTATCGGCTCCACTTTTCGATTCACTAGGCGCCGCTACGCGTCGCCACTAGCGAGGGGAAGTGCATTCCCCCTTACCTCTTAACCGTGAATAGGACCAAGTGTTTACGTCTGTTTCTGTGGCGCGGTTGTCGAAATAACCTTTATTTGCGACCATATACCACGAGGTTCTACGCGATTTCCCGTGATACATTTTTTTATCGTGTTTTACACATAAATGTGATTTTTTTGGCAGTGTTTTCGAAAAAAATGTGAAATGTGTAAGGGTTGCACGGTTCGCAATTGGACAACGGGGTACAAAAGTTTTAAGGAAAAATGCTTTGTGTTTCGACTGCCCAGAAATGTCGAACGATACAAAAAATGGCGCGATGCTATTCCGGGACTGAAAGAGTCTGAGTACGTGTGTGAAAAACATTTCGAAGAACGATGTATTGTGAGACATTGGAGAAAAAAGGATGTAAATGGTTGTATTATCGCTTTTTATTAGTTTCGTAAATTATGCAGTTTACCCGACGGTACAACGGAAAAGGACAGAAGAGATATTTCTCTCTTCGTCGCACCACTACTTTCCCTTGCCGTCACGCACCAAGCGGCAGAAATCGGAATAAAAAACAGAGCCGCTAAGGGTGCCTACCCCCACTACCGCCGTTGTCAGACCTGTATGTACTATAAGACCGTGCTTGAGGCCTGCAGCGCCCACGGCTCCCATGGGACGTCAGCTCCCGCGGAGGGGGTAAGAAAAAGTCCCGACGGAATTGGAGACATTTGGGTCGTTCATCACTTGCATGAGGACTAGAGTAAAGAGGTTTGTTCGCGCTAGCTGCACTCTACACTCGGCAGTGTAAACGAGACTAGGGCAGTGTCTAGGGAGTGCAGTTTATTTCCTCACGGGTAAGCAACTCTAGCGCGAACGCGATAGTGTACAGGAAACATGGCGGCGACCTAGTGGACCACACCTTAACCTCAAACAACACACGAGATTACGGAGTTTCATCTAACCGTTAAAGAGATATACCGTGTAACCTCAAGTTTGCTGATCTCGTAAACTGATTACAATGGACGGTGTTATTGAAATTATCAACTTGTACTTGTAATTACGCTCAGAATCGATGTATTGATGTTGTACATAGAATAGAGTGTTAGTGATACGATTGTAGAAATCCAAAACCTTCACAAATGCACACGTTGTTGTCAACATCAACGACTAAGCCGCCTTCTGAATCTCGGAACAGCACTGCTGACTTAATTTTTTTGTTCCTGTTCCATGTTAGCTTCTGTTTGCGTTGATAGTAGATTGGAACGTATTGTGATACTGCGAATTTATAATAAACACTTGTCATTATATCTTGTCAATTTTTTTATCACCTTGATCAATAGAAATTGATAATTATAATACTTTGTTATTTTGAACCTTTATTATTGATTGTTTTTCATAATAAACGAAAATTTGTTTGTGATTGCGTTACACATTTTAGGACATGTCAATTTTTTAATCACCTTGATCGATAGAGATTGATAATTATAATAGTTTGTTATTTTGAACCTTTATTATTTATTGTTTTTCGTAATAAATGAGAATTTGTTTGTGATTACCTTAAATATTTTAGGTTATGTCGTACTCACTTCTGTATACACTCACTGACAGTTTCGCTGGTTATGGGGTTATTCTAGTAATGTCACTGTTACACTTTTCGTGTACTTTTACACTTCGTCAAGATCGAGTGTAGAAAGTCTAGGGTTAGTGGCACGAAAGTGTAGCTACACTCGTAACGCGAACAGCGGCGCGTGACGTCATTTCCGTTAAAACGAACGCGAAAGTATACACTCCCTAAAAAAGTGTAGAAAGCGTAGCTAGCGCGAACAAACCTATAGAGTCCGAACGCATATGGCGGAATGGGTGAAAAAGTGACATGTAAAAGCGATTATATTTCCTAGTTTGAAATTCAGCCACGGTAGCGCTCTTGTTCCAAAGATACCGCTGTGAAGTTTCGCGTTGGTCATACAACGAAGCGAGCTCTGAGTTTTATTTCCGTTTTATACGTCTTTATTCGCGGTGTATTTCTTTCGCGTGTGTATAAAGTGGGTATAAAGTGAAAAAAGTGCTCCTGCAAAATATTGTGACTCGTTACCTCGTAAAAGATAACGTACTGGTAAGGAGAAGGCATTTTTTTTACATATTTAATGACATTTGGGGTTAAAAACCGATGTGTTGGTCTAGTGGTTAGCGTGCTTGCCTCTGAAATCAACACATCGGCAGGAAGCTACAATTAGCGAAGCGTTCGCCGTAGCAGATACAAAAAAAAGACATTTGGGGTAATATTTTGTTATAATTTGCCGGTTAAATAAATTAAGGTTATGGCGCCATATGTGACGTTTTTTTTTCCACGCTCGAAGCCGGCGTAATTTCTATTGCAGTGAGGCATTAATGAGCATATTTCGAGTTGGAATATGAACAAAATTAATAAACAATACATATTTTCAATTTCAACTACTATACTAGCTTGCAGCGTGGAAATTAGACGTCAGTTCAATTTATTCAACCTGCATATTACAATAACAAAATATTATCCCGCAAGACATCTAATATTTACAATAATGAATTTCTTTATTTTTGCAGATTGCTTCATAGAGGTCGAGATGCGTAAGCCGTGCGCGTATCCGGTATGCCGAACTGGGCAACGTGCCGTCAGGGCGGAACGGGCGCGTGCTGGATTACGGCAACTATCGGTTTTTCAAGTACCCGGATTAAGTCTTTTGCTCTACATTTATTTTTAATTTTCGACAGTAAAGCACTTAGCAGCGCTGCTCAGTATCCAGTCAACGCGGTTCCCCTGTCGAGCTAAAAATCGCATAGCAGTGCCGCCAAGTGCTTTGTTGTCGATTATGCGATCAATACAGCAAACTCCCGCTAACTGTTTAATGAATAACTGTCGCTAGCCCTCCCGCTTGAGGGGAAAGTCTCGCTCATGCTTTTGCTCTTTAGTGGCGGAGAAGGGTCCTTCGGTTACTGTCGCACCGCGCAGATCAGGATCCTGACAGTGCGAGAGTTAGCGGAAGTTCACTGTACTTATAATATCAGTGCATGTCACTGACATTTTTTTGTGGTTTGAAATTAAATATTATATTAATATATAATATAATTATATTACAGAATATGCTGCAGCGATGGAGCGAGGCCATCCAACACCAGCTTGCTCCGAGTGATTTAGTGTGCGAGCTTCACTTCTCTAACTCCGATGTGGTCAAAGAAGATCGTACACAAATGCCTGATGGAGAAATCGTTATTATTCCCCGCAGGAACTATTCGTTGGTTGCAGATGCATTGCCCATCGCAGTATATAACGGGGTAAGAATAGTCATATTTTATGTTATACGGGTGTCCCACGATAGAATGTCATCCGTGAAATGAGGGGATGGGGTGAATTTCCGAGACGATTGATATAAGCATGTATGGGTTCCCGACCAACCCCTGAATTGTTATTAATTTTTCAAGGCAGTCAATCAGGCGCGCCCGTTGAGCGGGCCTACGTCGGTGAGCGACACGCACATATGGTAGTACCCGGCGGATTGGTTCACCGACGTAGGCGCGCTCAACGGGCGCGCCTGATTGGCTGCCTTGAAAAATTAATAACCATTCAGGGGTTGATCTGGGACGCATACATGCTTATACCAATCGTCTCGGAATTTCACCCCCAACTCTGCATTTTACGGATGACATTCTATCGTGGGTCGACCTGTATAATCTGTATTGCATCCTTTGCGGGTTATTTTTTTGTTGCCTTTTTATTTGCCTTGCAATTCTGCTTTCATTTTACATTGTTTTCGTTTCTCTTCTCTTTATTTCCTTCTCTTTTCTCGTTCAATTTTTTTGCAACACCTTTCTCTCCTTCTTCAATGCAATAATCAATAATTGTTTTTTACGACAGGAGAACAAACAATACGCCGCTTCGTACGATAAACATTTTTCTCCACGATATAACCAAAAACAAATAAATAATGCAAAAGAGTTCGAGCTCCATTCGTACCCGGATCGTTTGCTCGCGGCGAGTTGAACTCGTTAACCTCGGGCACGAGAGAACGATAACGAGATCCTCGAGCTTGTGAAGAATACCCAAACGTTCCCCGATACGTCTCGTGTGTACACGAGGGACAGATGTACAAATTATGAACTCGAGTTCCATTCAGCCGCAGTTTAAACTAATCAATTTTCAAGATAAGCATTGTGGCACTTTCGAAAATATTTATTTGAGAGAAAAAAATGTATCCTTGGAGTAAATGATAAATATACAATTTTTTTTATCGGTCAGTAAATATTGCGTAGATATTTTCTGTTTTTTAAACCATTTTTATCAGCAAGCAAATATTGTTCGATCTTCCTTGTATTCTTCTTCACTCGAGAGACACATCGAGGATTTTTCGTAACTCGCCACATTTGTTTTTTTTATCAATTGAAGATGAAGAAACGATCAACACCGAATGTTCGTTACTGGCTTTATCGCAATTAAGCCAAGCACATTTATTCGAAGACTCCAATTCACCTTGACGATCCTTGCGATATATTCTTTTTCTTCAATAATCAGCGTTCGCGATCTCACAGCGTGTAATTAATTTTATTCGTGCTGCTAGAATAAAAATATTAATGCATGAAAAAAAAAACAGGCAACACGAACGAGAATAATGAGGCTCAGCGCAAGAAGTTCGAGCCTCGCTCGCGAAATCGGCGAAACACTTTTTGCAATGTTTAATTTCTGAATTTTGATACCCTTCATGTACGCACGCAGATATTGTAGAATAATTAATTGAAAACAAAAAAGAATTCATTATCAAAATGCAGTTGATATACGCGGTTGAGAATTTCTTGTATCCAGCAAAAGTCAGATGGCTATAAAAAGTTCAACCAACCGTCAACGAGCCTCCAGCCTGTCCTGCGCTACATCAATGTATGGGCTGTTCCACACCATCGCGAAATATTTTTAAAAATATATAATTTCATGAAATACAAGTCGTGTTCATTTTTGTGAAAAACAAATCAACGAACTACAAATGATTAATTATACAACCAACCATGTAAATGTACAATCTAATCGGGAAGATGTACACATTATTTTATCCCACACATCTTTGCCACCTTCGTATCTGTATTTTGAACATTGTGAACATTTGATGGGCGTGCAAGAAACAAATAAAATATCGGTGGTCTCGAAATTAACGTTTATTATTCATTCATCGTCAGTATTTTTGTTTTATGAGAGTTTTCGTCTATAATTAGCAGTCCATAATTTCCGTTCAGTTTTTTTTTAATTACTTAAATTTAGGAGCAAAAATAAAACTGTTTTTTTTTCAATTCGACACTTAGTTTATGAGCAATATTTAGTGCGAAAAAAAGCTTTCCCGACGAGGGTGCGATCCCGGGCTCTGGCGCACGTTGCTCCAGCGTGCTAACCATTGAGCTATTACTTGCATCACTAGAATAAGTAGTTTTTTAAATATTTAAGCAGTTCCCCCCGGATGGAGTTGAGATTCGGTTTGGATTGTTGGTTGGTTTGAGGTTTAATGTAAATTCTATATTGCTTTATTTTTGTTTGTCGTGACTTAAAAAAATATTTCTCTTTTGAAATCGAATAAGCGATTAGGATTTGGTTGGGTTGCATTAGGGGTTAGGTTGCGTTATAGTTATTTAATCGTTCATGTCAACGAATAAAAATAAAACATTTGCAGTATCGATCGGCTCCAAGTCGACAAATGACTGATACATTGACATTTCATAACTATGAACAAAAGCATATCAATATAACTCATCAATTTTATAGAAAAAATGTACGACAAACTATTTCGAATCACCGCGTTTCCCGACGTTTCCGGTATCGCCGCAGTAGAGGCGCCGCCACGCGGTAGGTGGTGTAAGTCGTTGCCGTCATCGCTTTTTCAGACCATTTCTCCAACACTGCGTTCGGGCTCCTTTACCTCTAGTCTCCATGGTCACTTGGCCACCTGAAGCGCTCATTGCAGCTGTTCTGTCTGTCATTAGCTGCGTGTGAGAGAAAGATAAAATGAGAATCGATTGGAGATGTGATCAGGTTTGTTCGCGCTAGCTGCACTCTACACTCGCCAGTGTAAACGGAACTAGGGCCGTGTCTAGGGAGTGTAGTTTATCACCTCGCGGGTAAGCAACTCTAGCGCGAACGCGATAGTGTAAAAGAAACATGGCGGCGGCCTAGTGGACCACACCTTAACCTCAAACAACACATGAGATTACGGAGTCTCATCTAACTGTTAAAGAGATATACCGTGTAACCTCAAGTTTGTTGATCTCGTAAACTGATTACAATGGACGGTGTTATTGAAATTATTAACATGTACTTGTAATTGCACCCAGAATGGATGTACTGATACCAGTTTTACATAGAATGGAGTGTTAGTGATACGATTGTAGAAATCCAAAACCTTCACAAATGCACACGTTGTTGTCAGCATCAACGACTAAGCCGCCTTCTGAATCTCGGAACAGCACTGCTGATTTAATTTTTAGCTCCTGTTCCATGTTAGCTTCTGTTTGCGTTGATAGTAGATTGGAACGTATTGTTATACTGCGAATTTATAATAAACACTTGTCATTATATCTTGTCAATTTTTTTATCACCTTGATCAATAGAAATTGATAATTATAATACTTTCTTATTTTGAACCTTTATTATTGATTGTTTTTCATAATAAATGGGAATTTGTGTGTGATTGCCTTATACATTGTAGGTCATTCAATTTTTTAATCACCTTGATCGATAGAGATTGATAATTATAATAGTTTGTTATTTTGAACCTTTATTATTGATTGTTTTTCGTAATAAATGAGAATTTGTTTGTGATTACCTTAAATATTTTAGGTTATGTCGTACTTACCTCTGTAGACACTCACTGACAGTTTCGCTGGTTATGGGGTTATTCTAGTAATATCACTGTTACACTTTTCGTGTACTTTTACGCCTCGTCAAGATCGAGTGTAGAAAGTCTAGGGTTAGTGGCACGGAAGTGTAGCTACACTCGTAACGCGAACAACGGCCCGTGATGTCATTTCCGTTAAAACGAACGCGAAAGTGTACACTCCCTAAAAAAGTGTAGAAAGTGTAGCTAGCGCGAACAAACCTAAGGTGTAAAAGTACACGAAAAGTGTAACAGTGATATTACTAGAATAACCCCATAACCAGCGAAACTGTCAGTGAGTGTATACAGAGGTAAGTACTACATAACCTAAAATATTTAAGGTAATCACAAACAAATTCTCATTTATTACGAAAAACAATCAATAATAAAGGTTCAAAATAACAAACTATTATAATTATCAATCTCTATCGATCAAGGTGATTAAAAAATTGACATGACCTACAATGTATCAGGCAATCACAAACAAATTCTCATTCATTATGAAAAACAATCAATAATAAAGGTTCAAAATAACAAAGTATTATAATTATCAATTTCTATTGATCAAGGTGATAAAAAAATTGACAAGATATAATGACAAGTGTTTATTATAAATTCGCAGTATCACAATACGTTCCAATCTACTATCAACGCAAACAGAAGCTAACATGGAACAGGAGCTATAAATTAAGTCAGCAGTGCTGTTCCGAGATTCAGAAGGCGGCTTAGTCGTTGATGCTGACAACAATGTGTGCATTTGTGAAGGTTTTGGATTTCTACAATCGTATCACTAACACTCCATTCTATGTAAAACTGGTACATCCATTTTGGGCGCAATTACAAGTACAAGTTAATAATTTCAATGACACCGTCCATTGTAATCAGGTTACGAGATCAACAAACTTGAGGTTACACGGTATAACTCTTTAACGGTTAGATGAGACTTCGTAATCTCATGTATTGTTTGAGGTTAAGGTGTGGTCCACTAGGTCGCCGCCATGTTTCTTGTACACTATCGCGTTCGCGCTAAAGTTGCTTACCCGCGAGGAAATAAACTACACTCCCTAGACACGGCCCTAGTTCCGTTTACACTGGCGAGTGTAGAGTGCAGCTAGCGCGAACAAACCTACTGTTACACTTTTCGTGGACTTTTACACCTCGTCAAGATCGAGTGTAGAAAGTCTAGGGTTAGTGGTACGAAAGTGTAGCTACACTCGTAACGCGAACAGCGGCGCGTGACGTCATTTCCGTTAAAACGAACGCGAAAGTGTACACTCCCTAAAAAAGTGTAGAAAGTGTAGCTAGCGCGAACAAATCTATTTACATGTAGTGTGGTGGGGATGGTGTAAAGAAAACCGATCGCCACATTGAAATACTGAATTCTTAATGCCGAGTGCAAGGAGACTACAGGGAAAAAGTCTCATGTCCGGTTTCTCGCGCGTCCGTAAAAATGGGACAAAATTGCGGTCCGCATAAACGGCGCTGGGAAAGTTATGGCCTCTGCCCACTGCGCGCGATGAGCGACGAGCGATGCGCGATCAGCGACGCGTTCGTGAAAATTTATTTTCCTGCGTTCACACTGCGCGCGACGAGCGACGAGTGACGCCAGCGACGAGCGTCACAGCAGAGATTGAAAGTGAGGTTACGTGAAGAACAAATCGTGAAGTGTTAACAAATTGTTCCGTTTACTCCAATATTGCTGTAAGAACGTTAGAACCTAAAAATAATCAGATAAACGTTTTATTGGAGTATATATGTTAATGTAAGTGCTGCACATTTACGAAATAAACTAACTAACTTGAAAGTAATATAACCTCGAAAATTACAAATATGTTATTTGTTTATTGCAGGATTATCGCAGCCATGGATCTAGCTAATTATTATAGAAGAAATCGAAAACAGCTTTTAGTGATAATGTGTCTACGTGCGCGAAAGGGGTGGATTTTGAGTGATAATCAGAGACGGTTGACGTTAGCTTATTACGCCTACTTGAAGGATCAAGAAGAAGACGCAAGAAACAAAACTGCACGTCGATGGTGGGTTCGTCCGATAAACCAACGTCGGAATGACCAAGGGGATGGCAATCATTTAATTAATGAAATGAGACTGCAAGATGCCGATTACCATTTTATGTATTGCCGCATGACAGTTGAGGTCTTCGACGAACTACTTTCGATTGTTGGGCCACAATTACAGAGAATGCAAACTAATTTTAGGCATCCCATTTCTCCTCGCACGAGACTGTACATGACGCTAAGGTATGCTCTGGAAATTTAAGCGTGAATAAAGAAAATAATTATTAATATCTATGCATCATGCAACATGCCACGCTGAATGATTTTTTTCTTAATATCTTGCAGGTATTTAGCAACTGGAGATAAAATGACTTCGATAGCTTTAGCTTTTCGCACTGGATGCAGCACGGTCTCAGCAATTATTGCAGACACTTGCGAGTCTCTGTGGGACGTGCTACAAAGTCAAATGTTTGTACCAAGTGGAGAAAATTGGATGAAAGTCGCAAATGAATTCTATGAGCGCTGGAATTTTCCACACTGTATAGGCGCAGTGGATGGGAAGCATGTCATCATAAAGGTGAATCTATTTTTATTGATATGAATTTTTATCGCAAGATAATGTATCGAGATTTGTATTACATATTTATGCCCCAATAACAATTTGGAAAACAAAATGTTTAGCTGTTGAAGATTTCGGTTTACCATCAGTACACAGTAGTAGAAAAAAACTTTTATTAGTTTAATAACCGGTATTAACAATCCTTTCGATGTGAATTTTCCAACTTTCAGGCGCCACTGAAATCAGGATCAACTTTCTATAATTATATAGGAAGTCACAGTATAAATTTAATGGCTATAGCTTCAGCATCATATCGCTTCCTTCTTTTCGATATTGGAGCTGAAGGTCGACATAGTGACGTTGGTGGAGTTTTTAAACTCTCTCTCATGGTGGAGTTTTTAAAAACTCTCATGGTCGAGTTTTTAAAAACTCCACCATGAGACAATTATTTGCGCAAAACAGCTTAATGGTACCTCCACTTTCGCCAATTATCGGTCTCGAAAATCCTATGCCTCATGTGTTAGTAGCTGACGAGGCGTTTCAGCTGAATACTTATACAATGCGGCCTTATCCAGGCAGAACACTGTCCAACGAAAGAAGGATATTTAATTACCGGTTGAGTCGAGCTTGAAGAGTTGTCGAAAACGCATTTGGTATAATGGTAGCGCGATGGGGAATATTTGGTGGACAAATAAACACTTTATTACAAACTACCGAAAAAATTATTAAAGCTTGCATTGTCTTGCATAATTTTTTGATGGATAAACCGCGATACTGCCGGGCAAATTTTGCTGACTCTGTACAGCCAAATGGAGCAATAAGTCTCGGTGAATGGCGAGAAGACGCGAGGCTTTCTGAGTTCCGACCACTAAGAGGAGTCGACAGCAACACTCATGCTCGAGACGCATCTATTGTTCGTGACAACTTTACTAAATATTTCCTTGGTACTGGAGCTGTTCCATGGCAGTGGGATTATATAACTCATCAATGATAAGATTAGAATTGTGTAAAAATGTGCAACTTGGAATTTTTTATAATTCAATAAATACGTAGAAAAATACTTTTTATTTGGTGTAACATTCTTAATTTAAAAATAATTAATTATAAGCGTTATATAATTGTAAAAAATGTATTGTAATTTTAAAAAACCGTTTTTATCCGTTTTCTTCCATTTGCTCTGCTTCTACTTTCATAAGTTCGAGCAAGATGCTATTTGTGATCTTCATAAAATACTTTCGCTGCAACTTTTCCAACCGGCACTGCAGATAATTGCAGAATGCCTGTTCTTCGCTCGGTTTTTCTGATAATTGTGACATAATGTTCTCAAAGTGTTTTTCCTCGCGCATTCGTTTCATTTGAGAGTCATTTGACTCTCCTGATGAACTCCGCCGGCGTTTCTTTGGTATGACTGTGATAGAGCCACGACGGTGATAGAGCCGGGCTAATGGAAGGGGACGGCCTATTCGGGACGCTGAATGGCGACGTTATCTCGGGCGTACATATTGGCGACGGCGACGGTGATCGTTCTGAATCGTATAAAAGTAAGATATTTCAATTATTCCGACAAAGAGTCATCGAACCATAAAATTATGTTCATGTTGAATATTCAAATACGAATTGAGAAACATACTTTCGAAACTGTATGGTTGGCAAACGAAATTCCAGGTGATGATAGAATTTCCATTGTACCCGCTGTTTACCTGCTTTGCTTCCACTGGGAACATAGATATTCTGCTCCTGGTGCTTTCTCCTGAACGTATCCCGCAGATTCTTCCATTTCTTTTGCACAACTTTCGGGTCCATATCTGCATTTTAATGATAATAATTATTTTGTTACATGTGAATGTATTGAAATTTTTAATTCTATAAAAACATCTAGTTCAAACATGTTCTTCAACCAAAAATGCACTCACCCAGAATTTCGGAGATTTCTTTCCACGCTTGTTTCGTGACATCGAGTCCTCGCAATCGGACATCGATGCGCTGATCCCAGAGACACGGTCTCTCGCGTACCTCCGCAATCAAAATTTCTTCACATGTGTCGAAAGTTTCGTCACAATCCTTGAAAATGGAACAACGATTAATTGATATAAAACTATTTTCTACACATACAGTTGTAATTCAATAAATGTCCACATGACAAAAATTCTTTTTCATATAATTTGGCGTCGAGACGCTGCCTCATCGAGACGCTGCCGCGTCTCTTGATTGTTGATAAACAAACTCACTTCCAAAACTTCAAGACCCTCAAAGTTAGTATATTTCCCCATGATTGCTAATTACTTTTTAAATTTTTATATCTCCTTTTTCACAAACCCAAACAAACACACTCAACAAACGCATTGTCAACAAGTGTCCAGGCGCGCTCGAAAACTCATATTTTCAATGTACTTTTTCATTCCCCATGTGTTGAACAGAGATAGAACGATTTTACTGGCTTAAAAATGTCGTCTGCTGGGGCGTTGTTGCTTGCCGCGAGTGACGAAAGTTGAAACTTGGTCAACTCCGTGAGCGATGTCGCGAGGACGCTCGCGACGGATGTGACGTTCGGAAAAGCAGAGCTCTCATTGGGTATCACTCATCGCTCATCGCGCGCAGTGTGCAGAGGCCATTAGTCATTGTGTGCTATATATAGATGTGTTTTGCGCATGCGTTGTTATCAGCTGTCCGTGTTGTTATCAGCTGTCACATGAGCTGAAAATGTTAATTTACTTAACCTTAATGCATTTTATAAATAAATTTTATGTAGCTGTAGCAGTGCCTTAAGATGTTTCTACATTTAATTCGTAGCGCAATTACCCGCCTAATTATGAAAAAAAAACCCTTAAAAATTCCATAACAATTCCATATCTGACGTAAATATACATTCCATTCAAATATCGTCAGGTGGCCGAGATTATAGTGTGTAAAATATGTAGAAAATGTCAGCGACTGGGACATGCGAGTGTAAATTGCAACCTCATATACCACTGCGTCAAGTGTAGTGCTTCACACGAAAATGGAAAACGCACTTTAAATAACTTATAAGATAAACAGCTCCACCGCTGTGCAAATTGCAATAACCCAGATCACCCAGTGAACTATAAGTGATGCCTATACTACAAGTTCATATAGAAACGCTCATAAAGTGACAGACACTAGACAACGACAACTCATCGAAAGAATTGAAGCGATACACCCGAAAGACACATCGGAAATATCATTTGCATAAACTATGGCACCACCCGCAGCGATAGTAGCAACACAGAGAGCTACGCAGTAGCGAGCATCATCCGCAGCATCACGAGACTCTCCGCTACCATGAGCCGTCATTTTACATTTATTAAAATAATATCAAGACTTAAAGATGCTGATAACAATATTCCAAAGTCTACAATCTAACTACTACTGAGATGCGTTTGTTAATTAAGGTTAAATTTACGCACAATATCAAAAAACTGTATGGCACCGTGTGAGGTACTGCTGTCGATTCTCTCCTCGTAGAGTTTTTTTATAACTGAATTTTTTCTTTTTGAAATTATTTGGTACACCTTTTATCGGTAAATTAATTTGATTATTGATTACTTTTGTTATAAGAATCATAATAACGCAAATAAAAATAGTAATAATTCCTAAAAGCTGTTAACGTTAATGTGTTTATTCATGGTTAATGGTTTTTTGTAACTATCCAAAAATACATTATAGAAATGATTTACAAAGTCATAATACATTTTTCGTAATTGTTACGTACCGAACGGTACCCCGGGATTCCCGAATGAAATATTATTCTTTTGTGGGCTGCTCTGCTCGTCCCATACGGGCCCGAGTTCTCTGGGAGGATAAAGGGGAGGATGCCAGAATACTTTGGTGCTTCCGATTATAATATGGGTTATTTATTAATAGTAGCCGACTTACAATGTTGTTAACGCCTGAACGAGTAAACACACACACACACATACAAACTCACTAATTTTAACAATATAGAACTGGTAGATCCGATACAAAGTGATTTAACGGCGCGGCTTTTTCTTATATTATTACGATAGAATGGAATTAGATTTAATAATCAATGCGTCTCTATCGCGTCGGTGTCGACTACGCACAAGTCTCACAATCCTGTGCAACCACCTTTTGCACCGAGTGCTCTGGGGGATACTATCCACCTCCCAAATGCAAGGGAATTATGGTTGCCGCGGAACGCTTTGTGCGCGAGTGGGGATCCGTGGCCAGGAAACAACCAAGGGACGCGGTACTCGCGAGAGCGTTTTGACGACCGAAGACTGACGGACGCGAACCCGTGAAGACGCGGGAGTCAGGGATCGCGACTTGCTTTCGACCGGAGTTATACCCCAACACCAGGTTACTTCCGTGGCTAGATGGGAACTGTCAAATATTCACCGCCACCGGACCGATGTTAGCTCGGTGGCTATCACTCCAGTGGGGGTTTTTAACAACGTCCACGGAAAGTTGCGCGCTCCCGAAGTGGTCGCTCCGGTGGGGGTTTTTGACAACGTCCACGGAAAGTTTCTCGCTGCCGACGTCCCACGGTCGAACTCCGCGGATCAGGCCATGCTCGATCAGCGGAATTCGATCGGGTACATCCGGTCTCACTATCGGCGTTTCCACACCCGACACCGCACAGAGACACCAGGTGACGAAGTCGTCGGAAAATAATGAAAGTTAAACCCGTTAATAAAAACCCAATTATTGATATTATTAAACAAAACATTAAAAGTTTACGCGGACGTGACATAATTAAACAAAAGTTTAAGAACTTTGTAAAAATTGTCATACCAATTATTGCATTAAACTAATTAGACGAACTAGATCGGAAACAAATAATCTTAGTGTACGATAGGTGTTTTTTTGACAAGCGTCAACAATTAGCCGCTTTGACAGTCAGTTTCACCCTGTGCACTGGCTGTATTACTGTATTTTTAATACACTAAGGACACGAACGACGCCTACAGGCCATATTTAACACCACGTTCCGGGGTCAAACTTACGGACGTTTCTAATACCGTCTCACCATACGAAGATTGGACTCCTTCCCTATAGTCTCCGTGGTCTCCCCATACGAAGATTGGACTTCGAACGGACGAATTGGACGAAAATACAGAGAAAATTATTCTCTACATTTCATACGTTTAAACCATGCCCGAAAAATCGATTGTTTTGAGTTATTCAATAAACAATTTTTTTTGCTGATACTTCAACAATTCTTTTGGGGGTGAAGATATTATTGGAGAGAGATGATCAAATACTCGATCGACGCGTCTTTTGAAGGGCTACAACGTTCCCATTTGAACAAGCATTGTATGAATTTTTCCTAAAGTGTTATGGAATGAAAACTGATTTTTCAAAATTACATCCCACTTTTTTACTCCCAAAATGAACTTCCACGACTTCGGCGCTGTGGACAAAAATAAAACCCGGATTTTTCTGAACTTTTTGTCTCTCGGCACCGACCTCGTGGGGGTTGTAGTATGGCATTAATTCACCGCCATCCCCTTTCATCCCCTAAAAAAAACCCTGCACCCCGATTTTTAGGCAAACGTGGATTTAGCACTTGCGGCACCTACAAAATCACCCGTAAAAAAACTAGTCTTCTTCTAATTTTCTTCGATTCCGGGGGTTTTCAGCGACAGCACGTGTGTACTATAACCGAAGCGTATCAACAAAAACTATTTTACAATAAAACTTTGATTTTCATCAAAAATGAAAATAAACAAAATACATACAATAAACAAAATAAATAAAATAAAAATAAATCTTTCATTTTCAACAACAAACTAAACACTATTTCACAATAATGCTCCTAATATAAAGAAAATACTTACGTGTTCTAGATCACATGTTCTACAAAACGATGAAATTACGAATTAGGATTTCTCCGCTTTGTGTTCCGGCATACCCCGTAAAAAGATAAATCGTTAGTTGGCATCTTCAAAATTTATTTAAAAACCAGAAAGTTAAAGAGCCCGGCGGCCTGACACACCAAACGAAAGAGGGGTCTTATGGAACCGTGCGGTAGTGGAACAACGAGAGAGCGCTAGCGAAACGAGAAGGTGCAAGAGAGAGCGAGTGTGTCCCCAGCGAGAACGATCGCATGTCTTCCCAGCGCATAGTACCTATAAGAAAAAGCAGGACACAATGATTCCCCCAGCGCATAACATCTATAAGAGTAAGCAGAACGCCGTTATGTCTGCAGCGGAAGCGAGAGCGAGAATGAAAACTGCCGTCAGCGCCGCTAATCGAGAACTAACCTTGGGGGAAGTCTTCCAATAAAATCGACACATAATATCGTTAAGAACTTTTCTTCTATGTACGTCTGAATTCGTTGCTCTAGGCAAGTTTTCATATTCTCTGCGCTTGTGAACGATGAGCAGGGTGCGCCCCATGCATGACACGGCCCTGCGGTTGGTTACATTTTTGGGATAATTTTTATATTTAATACAATATCAACTCTAAAACGATTTTTTTAAACTCCCAAACCGTCTCAAACGATTCTCGAACGATTAAAAAAAATTGTGAAAGGTCGTTTTTTACGGATTTAAAAAAATCTGGGGACTAACTTCACGCGAACATTTAAATTCTTTTCTTTTTTTAACTATTTACTCTTAAACGATTTTTCTTTTCTCTCAGACTCTCTCAAACGATTGTCAAACGATTAACATTAATTAGAATTATTTATGATCATATCGGGGGGGGGGGGGGGGGGGGGCAACTTCATGAGTCTGAAAGTTAATCGAGTTCCGTTTCGCATGACAAGTGGGAAATAGCTCTGCGAGAGAGAGGAAAGCGAGAATTTCGGCCACGAATTATCGGTTACCACGATGTTGTCCGTTGTTATGCGGAGCATGAATTCAAAAGCCCTCCATGTTTGCTCCAACTTGTGTTTTTCTTAGTTTTTAATATCATTGTGAATATATAATATAATACAGTATCTATATATAATATAATACAGTATCGATATATAATATAATACAGTATCTATATATAATATAATACAGTATCTATATTCAAGTGCATTAACAGGTGAAAAATCAGAATGAAAGAAATTCATATGAGCTTTCTTTCTCCCGGTTGGCAGGATGTCAAAGGCTACATTTGAATGCTTTCTCGAAGTCATTAGTAACGATTTCACCAGAAAAGTGAAAGGCTGTCACACAATACCTTCGGCAGCCGCGATCGGCGTCTTTTTTGGATAATACTACTTCTATTAACAACTCGTAAAAATATTTTGGGATGCTTCGAATATAAACTCTACTGACCAATAATGCGCAATAGCAGGCTTTTGAATTTTCGTAACCTCGTAACCCGCTATACCGTCGTTATAGCCTTTGCGCACTGCGCGCGATTTGCGATGAGCAATGACCGAATCCAATGGGAGCTCAGGTATTCCAGAAACCCCTTGGGAAAGTAAAGCTTCCATTGGATATCGCCCATCGCCCGTCGCTCATCGCGCGCAGTGTGCAGAGGCCATAACTCGTTATAATTCGATAGCGACAGTTTTCGTTATCGTTAGCTAGCGACAGCGAATAAGAGGCGACCTTTCTTCTCTAATCGTACATGCGATATGTAAGATCGTGATATACATACGGAATATACACTAGGCAAAAGAATTAAAGGATATTGAAAAAGTCCGCCAATTTTAGGGTTATTTTTAAATAGCTGTAACTCCTCGAAAAATGGTCGTACAGGAAAATAAAAAAAGAAAATTAAAGGTGTGAATCTCTAGTTTTGAGATCTTGAGCTCAAACATTTTTCGCATCAGCCAATTTTTAGTAGCCATCAAAAAACCAAAGTAAAAAAAAAATTCAAAATTTTTGCTTATCTTTCACAGTCTGCACGGACTTTAATACATTTTTTTGAATTATCGGATTGAAAGGATCGTCTAGCTGGATTCTTCCCCTTTAATTTGAGCGGTGGGAGAGCTCTGTACGATTTTTTCTCGCTGAGTTATCGATGTTCAAAGCAAAAATGACACTTTTGTCTTTGATGACTGATTACTCGGAGACTAATGCCCGCACAGAAAAAAACCAGAGGGTTTTGGAAACTTTTAAGTATTCTCTATAAGATGCTTTTTTCATTTTTTTATCAAGATTTTTTTTTATGCGGGAAAATGGATTTTAAAAAACGTGAGAAATGGCATATTTACGAATATTCTTTTAACTAAGGATTATTTTGACAATATCGAATAGATTAAAAAAAATTCGGTTTTTTTATTACCTCAAAGTATCCTAAAAAAGCCCTCAAAAGTTTAAACCCCTGCGATTTTCTTTTCATTGTGTTCCAAATGATCGAAATTGTGGTTTTTTCCAAAAACCGATTAACCCTTCTCGTACACCGCGGGTCCAGTAAACCCCAACGCCAACTCGTGAGCTAAATTTGAAAGAGTTAGACCCTATAGCATGCATTTATATATATTTATATAAAATAAAGAGCATTTTTTTTACTCCAAAATATCTCATGTTCATAGTACAAATAAATACCTTTTTTCAAACACCCAATATTGCACTATTTTTTTAATGAAACTACTATATGTGACAGTACTTCCCTGAAAATTTTACTCAATTATCTATAAAATTAACGGAGTTATGATTTTTTTTCTTAAGCCGTTTTTCATGACTTTACTCGTTTTCGTGCATTTCTGACAACCTTAACATTAAATTTTTTTTAAATTTCATCCTATCGCATTCTAGATGCTTGAAGCTGCGTTTTGGTTTTTGTTTTATTCAAATCGGGCAAATAGTCTTCTCACAGCAAGCGCTCAAAAATCGATGGGGGCCTCTGGACCCCGTGTGTATGTCCCGGGTGACGGCAGATGTGTGTACGAGAAGGATTAAAGGCTAAATCTACCACCTTTTATTCGTCTTTTGAGAATCACAATTTTTTTTTGACACTGATCCGAATTTCCGGTGCTAAAAGATGTTGATTGTTGAACAACGGGAACAAATTTTTCTTCGATGAAAAAAAAAATTCATTAAAAAGTTTTTTTTTACACAAAAAATTAATTTAAAAAAATCGAAAAAAAATTGTTAGATGTTTTTTTTATAGCGCTGAACGTTTTTCATGATACCACGAGCGATTGGAGTTGTTGGAATTCACAGTTCTTTTAATGTGTGCGTGTGAAACACAGCGCAGCGCCACTCTCATCATTGGCACTTTTGGGTACGAGTTGAAACGTCGAGTTTGGACGCCTGTATCTAGTCCACGGTCTTACATACAAGTCTGACAATGGCGGTAGTGGGGGTAGGTACCCTTAGCGATTTTGTTTTTTATTCCGATTTCTGCTGCTTGGTGCGTGACGGCAAGGGGAAGTAGCGGTGCGACGAAGAGAGAAATAGCTCTTCTGTCCTTTTCCCTCCTGACCGCAGCGCATGCGCTGTTTGCCCTAACTTAATGTACCGTGCTGTCGTGTAAACTGCATAATATACGAAACCAATAAAAAGCGGTAATACGACCATTTGCATCCTTTTTTCTCCAATGTCTCACAATACATCGTTCTTCGAAATGTTTTTCACGGGTGTACTGAGACTCTTTCAGTCCCGGAATAGCATCGAGTTATTTTTTGTATCTTTCGACATTTCTGGGCAGTTGAAACACGGAGCATTTTTGCATAAAACTTTTGTACCCCGTTTTCCAATTGCTAACCGCGCAAGCCTTAACCATTTCGCATTGTTTCGAAAACGCTACCAAAAAAATTCACATTTATACGTAAAAACACGAAAAAAATGTATCACAGTAAATCGCGTAGAACCTCGTGGTATATGGTCGCAAATAAAGGATATTTCGACAACCGCGCCACAAAAACAGACGTAAACACCTTGGTCCTATTCACGGGTAAGAGGCAAGGGGGAATGCACTTGCCCTCGCCAGTGGCGACGCGTAGCGGCGCCCAGTGAATCGAAAAGTGAAGCCGTTAAGCGTGCCTACCTCCGCCACGAAAATTTGGCTTCGTTGCAAGACCTGTATGTAAGACCGTGATCTAGTCTTCATGGAGTAGGCTATCGCGTTTTTCAATGTCGTCGATTATGCTTCGAGCCAACAATTATTGACGCTATAAGAATTCTAATTATTGAAAAAAATACAAAATGTTGAGAGCAGTAGACCGGTGGTTTTAATTGATTTTTCGAGCAATTCCTGACTATCCACCATTTCAATATGACCTGAAGAACGTCGAGAGTACGCTCGTCGAAGAAAGAGGCTGGGGTTTCACATACACGTAAAGGCATTTTTCTTTTTTTTTCGTTAAAGGTGTACAATCGGAAATCTTTTCCAGCAACATCTCCGAAAACAGCAAAAATTACAACAACAAGATATTTATCAAGAAACAAGACGTTTATCAAACGTTATTGCTTTATCAATGTTATGTAAAAAATTAAATGTTACAATATCCACATATATAATTGTGTGCGTGTGTGTGCATACGTGAGGGGTGCTACATGCATATATAATTGATTTGTCGTTGATCTTCATACGAAACAGGGAAAAAGGCCAGAATTGCATCCTGGGCCAAAATGTCGAAGCGTTTGGCAGCAGATGGCGGAGATTCGGCTTCTCAGCCACCCATCAAGAAAGTCCAATTTGAACCGATTCTCATTGGACCCATTTCTACTCTGGAAGAGATGGACATGAAGGTCTTACAATTTCAAAACAAAAAACTCCAGCAGGTACATTATTGTTATACGGAATGTTTCAGTTACAAAATTATTAGAACAAGTTCACGCTGTTTCAGATAATAGGTGCAATATAAAATGAAAATCCTTAATATAAATTTTGGGTGTAGTAAACTTGGAAAAATTATTTTATTCTCACTATCTATACAGAGACTAGAACAACGAGTTAGAATGGAAGCTGAGCTTCGTCAGCGCATAGAGCAATTGGAAAAACGACAAACACAAGACGATGCTGTTCTGAATGTTGTTAATCGTTATTGGAATCAACTGAATGAAGATATCAGAGTTTTGCTTCAGAGATTCGACGCAGAGACAGCGGACGAATCTGAGAATAAGAGTACGTTGAAAAAGTGAGAAAAAACATTCCCGTCAGCCCGGAGATAAATAGTAATATACATTGTTGGCATTCTTATAGACGAATCCGAAGCGACTACATCTTTTCTCATGCAACTCTCCTCTTGGGACAAGGAAGAACTGGATGACAAACTGGCTAATCGTGTACAAGTCTCCAAAAGAGCGGTATCCAAGGTTGTTCAGGCATTTGATCGTCTTTCTCAGCGTAATGAGAAAATCACTCTTGCACTCAAAGGAGACTTTGAAGGCGGTAAGGCAAAGATAATTTTTTAATGATAATATTTCAAAATGTATTTATCCATTAAACGACAAGCGTTGAGTATAGAATATCTAATGATAGTTAACACGAAAGTTCAAACAACAAATAATATAACATAGTTCGCCGGTAGTAGCACGCATGTAGACGGTCCACCGCTTAGGTCCACCGCAATCCTCCAAGTTATGCGCCTTTGAGGCTTTCACACAGCAGCTCAGTTCGCACGCTAACGAGCGAGAGATAGTTTCACCAAGTGCCCGATGGTAACATGACTGGAAACTCAATAAACTAGAACAACTCATCCTGCATAGGTTTTGTACTATTTCTATCGGCCCTAGCGCGAATGTGATACGATAGGGCATTATAGAAGAGTGCATGTGCCTGATATCATATGTATTGATGCAAAATGTGATTTGCACCGTCTTCGAAATGACTAACATTGTCAGAAACTGACATATATAACCAATCATTTTCCAATTCTGTGCTTGCTAAGCCAATTTGCTCAATGAAGACATTTAAAAAAAAAATTATTTCTCGCGTTTATGCGTCTTGCGCTCTTCTCCACCTGGATGTTTTAGTTCAGTGTAGCATGTATTATGTGGAATTTCCCGTGTCCTAATGAAGACCTGAGAGTATATAGGAAACACGTTTCCGAAACAGCTGTTCAAAGTCTGTGGTACATCAACCCGACAATAGTGTTTCAAAAATCAATGACCAATGATGTAATCGTTTTTCCAAACGGTGCAGTTGTTCACGTCTCCGATTATTTTTACACATTTTTCTCATCATAGTGTTGTTGAATTACTCTCTCTATATCGCGGAATATCTGCATGGATATGAAAAATGATAATATCGCTAAATGTACAAGAAGAATATGACCATTGTTGCTATTTTTCAAAAGTCAATCGTGCAAACCACATTGCATCAACATTCATATCTATACGATTTCCGCACATTTTCTATGACTATTTGTACAGTTACCTTCATTAAGGGTATTGTCTTAATGAAGTAAAGAAGACGTTTACCACTGTGAACATCTAAAATTAATTGATTTGTCGTGATTTTTTTTGGGTGGTAAGACAAGTGAGAGGGTAATAATATTCAAGGACGTTATTGGTCATATCTTCGAGTGTACAAAACAACATGTATAAATATAATATTTCTATTGATTTACATGAGTATAACTAGGGAAATACGTAGGGGATTTTTAAAATCTGAATTTTTCTGTAATTGGCAAGCATTTAGAGTAAAAAGTCAATTTTCGCCTGAAAAAAGGACAATCATTTGTTAATAACTAGTGTTATAATTAACTCTCGGAAAATCCCGTAAGGATTTTTCTTCGGCATGTTATTTTTAAGATGTGCTCAAAATTTGGAGTGAGAATAATGAAAATTGTTAGAGTTATGCTGCGTGCCGTTTTGAAAAATTGTGTTCCGAGAGAAACGGTGAACGTCTCGTACATGGGCCAGTCACTGCCACCGCAGGACCGCACGGGAGTGCGGACCTTTGTTTTACAGGTACCAAACTTTTTTCCCCTCATTTCAGCTGGTTCACAGCATCTCTTGAGACATTTTTGGAAAATCCTACAGTGGTGGCAGCCTTTAAACGAGATGAATACAAGACAAATAGGATCATTTTTGCCATTTCGCAAAAGTTGATCATCCAAACCATATTGCATGAACATTTATATTTATACGATTTTCGTACATTTTGTATGACTTTATTTATACAGGTACCTCCATTAAACTAGATGAACACTATTGGTGACAATCAGTGACGAAAATAGATCCTGCCTCTTGTTGTCCGAAGATGCGTTGTTCCATGATAGTCGTTCGTTATTGTCTTCCTTTGTTCTACAATGCATCGTCTAAAATTTGTGCTATTTTCCAACACTTATGCATAATGTTTGTACAATTCTAATGTTTTTTTTTGTACGTTTTGCATGCATTGACGAACCGATTTCGTCGATCTTTCACCCTACCTTTAAGTTCACTAGAGCCCTCCAGAAGTGTTGCCCACAGCCACTGGTTTATGACAGGATATTATATCACATTTGCGCGTAGATTAAATTTTCATTCAGTTGTGTTGCCGTCGGAAATTCAGGTGAACCGCCTTCCGCTTGATGAACGAGACGGAGAAGTTCGTGCGCAACTAAGCGGTAATCGCAAAGTCCCCGGCTATTATCTTTTTTTTTCCGTTTCTTCGCTGCCTCGACACAACCGAATTTTGGGGTTTATCATTATTTCGGGCCTTGCCCAGGCAATAAAATAACACTTAACTTTATTGATAAATGAGATCTGTCTACGTACTTATTACAGACGAAGCACCGAACATAGATGACGTAGTGAGAAAAGCGAATTCTGAGATACAAATGGAAAATCGCAATTTGCAGGCAATAAACATACAACTTCACGAGAAGTACCATACAATATCGTTAAAAATGTCAGAGCTTCAAGACACGATAACAGGCAAAGATACATTGGCAGCAGAGCTGCGAAATCAAGTTGACGATTTACAGTACGAGCTGAATAAAGTTCGAGCACGAAACGACAAGCTCGAACATCATTTGGGCGAGGCGATCGAGAAGTTAAAGGCGTTCCAGCAGATTCATGGAACTGATGAGAAAGGTATCAACAAGCCCAGTACTTTGGTTGCATCGAGCGTGTCGCAGACGAAACTCGACGATTTGCAGAGAGAGTTGGAAGAGACGCGCGAATTGGCGAACAATAGATTACAGGAATTGGACAAATTGCATCAGCAGCACCGCGATGCTCTGAAAGAAGTAGAGAGGCTGAAGATGGACATTCGTCAACTTCCGGAGTCGGTAATTGTTGAAACTACCGAGTACAAGTGTCTCCAGTCCCAATTCTCCGTATTGTACAACGAGTCGATGCAGCTGAAGACGCAATTGGACGATGCTCGTCAGCAACTACAGTCGAGCAAAAATGCTCATCTTCGGCACATCGAAATGATGGAGAGTGAGGAACTCATGGCTCAAAAGAAACTTCGCGGTGAGTGTATTCAACTTGAGGACGTACTTGCCCAATTGCGAAAGGAATACGAGATGCTTCGGATCGAGTTTGAGCAAAATCTCGCGGCAAACGAGCAAACGGGTCCGATAAATCGTGAGATGAGACACCTCATAACTTCCCTGCAAAATCACAATCAACAGTTAAAAGGAGAGGTACATCGTTACAAGAGAAAGTACAAGGAAGCTTCGGCGGAGATACCCAAGTTGAAAAAAGAGGTCGAGGAAGTGACCGCCAAGCTTGGACAACAAAACTCCCAGGACAGCAAAGAAGGCAGTAACTCGGACGGCAGTGGGAAAGAAGAAGACCCCGCAAACCCATTGCCGAGCTCAACGCAGATTAAGGAGGAGGGCGGCGGGCCCGTGATAAAACGTGAAGTCGGTGTCGAAGAGGAGGTCGAGACTGTCGAAGTCGGCGAAGGCGAAGCTAGCAAAGGAACGCCGGATTCCCTCACGCTAACCTCGCCAACGTTGAAAAAAGAAAAGGACATAAAAAGGGAAAAGGACGTGAAAAAGGAACCCGTTAAAACAGAACATAGAGATCCGACGCATAGGGTAAAGGAAACCAAAGTCGCCGAATCGGAACTAGTACGTGATCTTAAGGCGCAATTGAAGTAAGTTACCGTTTAACGATCTTTTTCCCGGCTCCACCAACGTACGTAGCCCGGGAATCTTAATCTCGCATTTATTTCCCCATGTCTTAACATTCGTGTTCGCAGGAAGGCTGTGAACGAAATGAAGGAGATGAAATTGCTCCTTGATATGTACAAAGGCGTTGGAAAAGAGCAGCGAGACAAAGTACAATTAATGGCCGCTGAGAGAAAAACACGGGCCGAAGTCGAAGAGCTTCGCCAGCAAATAAAAAAGATCCAGGTGAGTTTATCACCGCTCGTATAGATGTCCCGTTCCCATGTGAGCCTTGACGAGTTACGGTGACAAATATAGCGATTGTGAAAAGATGTTTGACTTCCAGGAGAGCAAGCGCGAGGAACGCAAGAAACTTGCCGACGAAGACGCTCAGATAAAAATCAAGAAGCTCGAGGAACAGGCTTACACTCTACAGAGACAGGTCGCTTCCCAAAAACAGGTATCATCGAATATCTCATTGACTTAATCAGTTGAGACGGCAATCTCAGTTTTTTCGCTACGAAACGCCAAGAATCGGTTTATTCTCGTTTCTCTTTTTTTTCTCTCTTTTTTATTGAATTTTGTTTCTTGTTTAAATTTCATCGTCACTTTAATGTTAATTTTTATAACGATGGAAAGCCTTCGGCATGCATCGCCCCACTAATACGCACCGTCGCCTAACTAATTTAGCTGTTACAATTTTATTCCCCGTGTGTTTATATAATCTAACGTTGCTTCGTCGAATCGTCTCAATGATGGTGTTGCCGCTTGCGTTGCCTCGAAAAGGAGGTACGAGGTAACAGCGGATTCGACAGAAAGGTATCGTGAACATAGTTAAAACAGAAACGAAATAAAAAACAGTTGCCCTCTAACGTTAGTAAAATAACTGTCCTCCGTTTATTCTTTCGTGCAACTACCGTCCAACCCCTCTACTATTGATTTTTTTAAATTGAAAACAACAACAAAAAATATTTCAAAAACAAGAAAGCGGCCCGCGTGTTGGCTGATGTATTGACCCTGAGAGAGCGCGTAGTATTTAACGATTTATGTGTGAACGAACGGTGGTGTAACCCTGAACAGAATTGTGTCTGGCTGCAGGAGGAGGAAGCTCTTCTGAACGAGATGGAGGTAACCGGCCAGGCTTTTGAGGATATGCAGGAACAAAATTCACGACTTATTCAGCAATTGCGAGAAAAGGACGATGCCAATTTTAAACTCATGACGGAGAGAATAAAAAGCAATCAATTGCACAAATTGGCGAGAGAGGAGAAGGACGTACTCAAGGAGCAGGTATCGACACTCACCACGCAGGTCGAGGCGGCCAATGTTGTAGTTCGCAAACTTGAAGAGAAAGAACGTTTGCTACAAAATTCCTTAGCTACGGTGGAGAAGGAACTCGCTCTTCGTCAACAAGCGATGGAAATGCACAAAAGAAAAGCCATCGAGAGTGCACAATCCGCAGCTGATCTCAAACTTCATCTCGGTAAAAAATATTTTCCCAATTCCATCTCTGCTTCGCTTACGGTTCTATGAAACGACATATCAGCATTATAATTAACATTAGAATGTTTAGGTTGTTTCGAGTGGATGGAAATTGTTCGCGTTCGTGACAAGTCTCTTAGAAATATCGTGATGAGCTTATACAATTAATATATACATATATTCCTATCGAATAATTGTGTTTAAATTTGACTTATGGAAGGAGAAACTTGCGTCTACTGTAAAAATCGTGTACATGTTTGACTGTTTTAGGTATAAGGGATGGGTCGATTGAGTTTGTATTTGAACGCATCGAAAGAATTCGATAAGGTCATGTATCATCCATCGGACGTCGTTGACCAAAAAATCTGAAAAATTAATCGATCTTTTTTCTGAACTTCTTCATACACAGGCTATTTGAGTAATTAAGTGTATCGTTCTGAATATTTTTCTGTGATTGCTGTGAAAACGCATGTATCACGCAACGGGGAGAAAGATTACTTCCGTGAGCCGTTCTTTTTAAAGGACACACTTCATTAGCCGCTGGGACTGTAACTACTGTCAAACGAGTCATCTTATCTGACAAGGAGACGGCACGACCGTGGGGTCGGGGATTTGGCCGAATTTTTTTGTGGTGAAAGAGACCCCCTAGTACCTCACGTGGTTAAAGTAGTAGGACGCACGACTCGGAAAATTCCGAGAAAAATCGATTCAAAGTTTCTTAGGCGCCTTATGAGATTAAAATGTCATGCATTTGTCGAGCCGCCGTCGAGTCTAGACGGTTAGGGCTCGGTCTATTGCGCCGGAGGTCTCGGGTTCGATTCCTCCTTTGCACCTTTTTTTTTGTTATCCCAACAATTATTCAAAACGTTTCTCATCTCTACATTACTTTTTAAAATTGAATATTTTTTTGGAATTATTTTTATTTTTTTAAAATTATTTCCTTTTTTTCCAATAAAACAATTCATAACGGTGAGTTTTTTAAAATTTTTCGTTGTAAAGTATATGAGGAGGAACATTGGGTTTTTAATGAGAATAACAAAATCGATTAGGAACAATTCCATTTTTATTCATATAATAATTATATACAACAACCGCAGTGGTAATTATCGTAGAAACAATCAACGCAATAATTTTTGCGACATCTTGCGCAACATATGAACCCGGATTTTTTACAATCGCAGGGAGTTTGCAATACATCCATACAAAAATATGTCCCATTAACATTCATGAAAATGTTTCTAGTAACTGATAATTTTGAGGCAAACCAGGCGTATTGAATCATGTCTCGGAATATTGGTGACGATAATTGATGGTGAATTATTGAATGGATTTTTATACAATCTTCCCGGGAATTAATTTCACGATTCTGCTTGTATAAAAATCCATACAATAATTCACCACCAATTATCGTCACCAATATTCCGAGACATGATTCGATACGCCTGGTTTACCTCAAAATTATCAGTTACTAGAAACATTTTCATGACTGTTAATGGGCCATGTTTTTGTACGGATGTATTGCAAACTCCCTGCGAAAATTATTGCTTTGTTTGTTTCTACGATAACTACGACTGCGGTTTTTGTATATAATTATTATATGGATAAAAATTGAATTTTTCGTAATTGACTTTGTTATTCTCATTAAAAACCCAATGTTCCTCCTCATATACTTTGCAATGAAAAATAAAAAAACCCACCGTTATGAATTGTTGTATTGGGAAAAAAAGAAAACAATAAAAAATAAATAATGTAGGGATGAGAAACGTTATAAATAATAACTAGACGGCGACTCGACAATTGCATGGCATTTTAAACTCATAAGGCGCCTAAGAAACGTTGAATCGATTTTTCTCGGAATTTTCCGAGTAGTGCGTCCTACTACTTAAACCACGTGAGGTGCTAGGGGTCCTCTTTCACCACAAAAAAATTCGGCCAAATCCCCGACCCCACGGTCGTGCCGTTTCCTTGTTAATATACCGCGTGCATAATAGAACTGTTACATATCATATTCAAAGGACGAGTATCGAACAAACAAGGAAACCACGACCGGTGAAGTCAAAGTATAGGTATTTTGTTTATTTGCTTTGGCGAAATACCAATATCAAGGAATGAAACGCATATTTGAAAATTGTTAGCTTTTTCTGTTTTTCCGGTATAATTTGTTAACGGTGGGAGACGGTAACGAAGTTCAACTGGGATAGAAATGTTGTATTCTTTGAGTACGGTATATTTATGATAATAACGATGACTGTAACAACAAGTTGCGTATTGTTTGGGGAAACGCCCTGTTTTTTTCTTGCACATCTACTTCGTTTTTGCACGCGGAGCGAACACGTGTTTTTCGTTTCATTGGTGTCTTCCAACGAAGGGGTAAAGATCATTTAAATGTTTCCCCAATATCATCGCTGGAGTAGGTAAAACTTTTGCGATAACCGGACTAAGTTTGTGCCCCTGTACAGGTAGATGACAATTGTATATTTACCGAACAAAAATGGAGTCACCTCTCCCCCAATGAGAAATACTACTCAAGAAGATTACACAATTTTCGGAAAAAAGTTTTAACGCCGAAAATCGGCATTCATGTTTGCCGCATATTTATATATGCGTGCACTGCTGCATATTTATAATAAGATAATTAATGTACACTTTAAATTTATCTAGTTTGCTTATTGATATTTGTTGCATATGTTAAGGTTGTCACACATTTGACATATGGACATTGATTTTGTAACATTCGACTCAATTTCTTATTTAGTTATTCAGTAAATTTTCAAACCTCTTTTTGAAATGTATTATACAGAAAACAGTGTTTGGAACACAGAGTTTTTTTACACCGTGTACAAGTGGTAATAGCAGCTTAACCACGAACATCGTGAAAGGCAAAACTGTACTAGATTTTCGAATACTAGTGGTTTTGTTTCTATGTAATCGCGTTCACACCACGCATATTTGAATGTATAGTCCTCGGGAATACAATATTTTTTCTATTTAAACTTTATTTCTCTCTCGCTCCAATTACAAATTATAGGCAAAAACGACGAAAAAAAACCATTGTCAAGGGAGTTTCGCCGCTTTAAAATGAGGTCCCGCCAAAAGGAAAACAAATACGTATTTTAACCTGCTCTATATACCAGCAAAATTTGATAGAAATGGAGGGGGGGGGGGGGGCACCCTGGACAATTGTAATTGCAATCATGTGCAGATGTAAATAGTTTATATCCGAATTATCTATCCCTAATGAAACATAACTAATGGAATACTTGGTGTTAAAACTGAACTTGTCTGAAATTCATAAAAATGTAATGTTTTCTAACATTGTACGATTGTATCCATAAAAAATCGATGTTTTATGAAAAATCGAATTAATTTTATTACATTGTTTTATTAGAACAATTTGTACGAATAATCTGACCCTCGAAAAGGATAACGCTGGATGAATAACATTTTTTGTAAATAAAATAAGCTACATCTGAGGATGCTGATTATCTAGTCCTAAAAGGAATTGAATGAATCGCTCATATAAATTGAGAAATCATGCCGATGTCGCAACGCAAGTTGGGTGATGAACCAAGTGTAAATGAAAATGTATATAGTCGCCATCTGAATTTTCCAACTTGGATCGAGAAAAGCGGCTCTACGCATGCAGAGATAGAAACAGGAATTCGAATAGAATTTTTCTTCTCACCTTTCCCACACTTTTCTCAGATCGTGATGTAGCCCATTTAGATAGAATTGTGTTTGTTTTTGCAGAGAAATATCATTCGCAAATGAAGGAGGCTCAACAGGTTGTAGCCGAGAAAACGAGCTCGCTCGAAGCTGAGGCGTACAAGACAAAAAGACTTCAGGAAGAGATGGCACAGTTGCGTCGCAAAGTCGAGAGAATGAAAAAAATCGAGCTTGCAGAAACTCTTGACGAAGTAATGGCTGAAGAGCTGCGCGAATACAAGGAGACACTTACTTGCGCGTCGTGCAAAGTTAAACGGAAAGATGCCGTACTGACAAAGTGCTTTCACGTTTTTTGCTGGGACTGCTTACGCACGCGTTATGAAACGCGGCAAAGAAAATGTCCAAAATGCAATTGTGCCTTTGGGGCAAATGATTATCATCGTCTTTATCTCTCGACGTGAAAGAAATTCGTACGGAAGAGGGCATTGAGGTCTCCCACTGCCTGGTAGTAATTTAATTTTTTTGTTTTTGAAACCCCGACGCCAATGCGCAAATCTTTCTGGACGCGATCTTTAGTATACTTCTGTTACCAGAACAATAATGCAACAGAATGACAATTGTGCATAAAATGTCATTGCGTCTTATTCTCGCTAAATGTAATGTTTGCGTAAATTTGCACATCGAATATCAATCGTTGTTCTGGCATACATACAGTTACAAAGGCATTTTCATTAATCGTACCGATACAAATGAAATGAAACTTGAAGAATTTCGATATGAATTTATTTTTTGATTCACAGTTAAAAATTCACCAAACTAGTTTCGACGGGTTATTAAAGCAAACGGAGTATCTCATCAGACACACAGCATGTATTTTTATATGTGGCTGCGAAAGTGACTGAATGAATAAAGGAATATCAAAATCCAAGCATAAATGAACAAAGTAGTGCTGTGCGATGAAAGTGTTGAAGTTGTTTCCCTCATGCAGACGAATCGTGATGAAACATGTAGACGGTAATCGAATTGCTACGAATCTTATCAAACACACGTAGACACAAATTCCACTAATTCAATACATCCCCGATAATCGAATGACGATGGTTTTTTTTTCTTCAAATGTGAACCACAGGCATAAATCATGTAGATTTTGCACGTAAAGTACGAATATGCGCTAATGAGGAATAAAAAGCGAAGAATTATATATATATATATATATATATATATATATATATATATATATCTTATTTTCAAATAAAAAATAATCAAAGGGCGCATTTTTTATCTTTGTTTTTATTGCGAATATAGCGTTTTGTATATTATTGTTTTGTTATTAGTGACGTGACAATATTCCTCGTTTGTCTTCAATATTCCATGTCAACATCGTCTGTATCTTTGTTCCACGGTTTCGTAATTAGGTAGGGCTCGTAACTCCACTTTGGAAATATTCTTTTGTAAAGATTCAGCAGTACTGTATCTTGAGATTTCACCTGACCGTCAAAAACACACTTCATATGTCCATGTGTACCTGTTTGGAATTCATTTAAGGTTTAACAATTATAATTACAATTGTGCACGAAATTTAATTAGAGCTACGGAAGCTAGATGAAAGAACCCGCTGCTTAAAAATTGTTTTACTAACCAAGAGGCTCTTTGATATGACCACGACGTCCGTACTTGGTGCGCAATTGGACGGGCTTGAACCACATTATATCGTCGCGATTGAAGAACATAAAACGTACAACGGCCGAACGTTTATGAACCTTGAATGGATGTCCACTGAGAACCACACGCTTCACGATTATTCTGTCTGGATGCACGGACAATATACTGCCGGTGGCCACCAATTCCTACCAAGAAAAAAAAACGTTGCAACACGAAATTTGAAGTAGAGAAGAAAAGAAAAAAGGTCATTACTTACCAATGAACCACTTTTGTGTTCCATGTAACACATTACCGGACAAGGTGGAAATGTAATTGGCGCATATAAACTGCCGACTACTGTGGTATTTGGTTGAAAATATCTCTCATACTTGTGTTTCGAACCATTGGTGTGCTGACTGAAGATTGGATTCGCTGTAAATCTTCGAAAACCGCATTGAAAGAAGAGTTTTTGTTTCGATTTAATCGGTTCAGCACTGTTAGTTGTACGTTTCAGAACGATGTTTATGAGAGACATTTTTTGCTCGTTTGGTAAAAGTCCAAACAGGATTAGTGGGTAGTTTTCCAAATTTCGATAGACGTCGAACAGTACTTGGCTGACATTTTTCACGTTAACTGTGACGTAACACCCTGGCTGAGCGGCCTCCAGAGATTCCTGCATATCGTCGCTCTCGCGGAAGACTCGTCGACGTGTACGATCGAAGTTCTCAAACTGAAAAATTCTTCCGTAATCCACTGGCAAGTTTTCCTTCGGATCCCAGGGGCTTGTTCGGAAAGACTCAAGGCCCCGATACTTTTGAAAGCGTACTTTTGCCAACGTTTCGTGTGGTGTATCAACCTCATCGGGAAATTGAGCATCAAGCTTGCCCTCTTGCAGTTTAAAAAACAACAACAAAAAAACCATTAGTTAGAAGACGTGGGCTCAGGAACTACATGATGCACAAACTGATAGTTAGTCATATCTTAAACCCACTTTTTATATTTTCAATGGTTCGGCGTTCTTCGGAGAGATCCATTTGCTGATCATATCTTTGCTCATCAGGGTTTGCTTCTGACACCGTAACAGTCTCATATTCCTCGTCGCCGTCATCCTCGTTTCCCTCCATACTGTCCACTTCGGATTCAGCATCGCCCATTGGGGCAGGATCATCGTCTTCCTCTGACACGTAATCATCATCATCGCCAGCTGTTTCTATAAAAATTCAGTTGTATGCTAGAAAATGAAGTTTCTTGTGTATTATTGTCACAAATTTAGCTCTAAGTTGTGAACTTGCTGGCATCTTCGTCGGGTATCCAAGCTGCCTGATATTTTGAAGTTCCTTTTGGCACGAGTTTGACAATTGTGCGGTCTCGTTGAGCCTCTGCTTGAGCAATTTCATCGTCGGTGGGCCATGTTTGTTCGGCGTCCATCGGATCTGGTATATTCTCACTTTCCAGACTCTCTTGCCTGCTGGGATCAGCGGTTGCGATTATTCGGGTATTTTCGTTGATCGTAACGTCCTGAGGATTTTTCGGATGTGCCAGATCCGAAGAATATGGATCTATCGGTGCGCGGATTTCGGACAATTGATAATCACCGAAACCGGGTATATGGACGAGGCTGTTGACCGATAGTGGTTTGCCCCGTAAAAATCCCGTTACTTCGAGGGATCCAAAATGATCTTGTCCCTAAAATAAATTTAATGGGCGTGTTTCGCAAAAACTAATGGATTTCGATATATATATATATATATATATATATATATATATATATATATATATATATATATATATATATATATATATATATAAAAGCTTGGTTATCGTGTAGAATTAAGGCGTGAGATGCAGTCAGCATTTTCAGAAAATCGTTTTTTCTTTACATTTTCTTGAAGTATGATGTTTTGAAAATATTCTCTGAAAATTTCAACTCAATCCGATGAATAGTTTCCGGGATATCCCACAATTAGTGAAGGGGCGTCAGGTCCCCATGGCAGGTAGCGGCTGACAAACGCGCAAACGATAATACCCGGGAAGGCAGAATGCTTCGAAGACAACAACAAATTGATATTTTGGAAGCTTCCACATCAGCAGAAGCTCTATTGTATCGGCCAGGAATTGATGATTCGATGTAAGTAATTTTTTTATTAGTAATTCTATACTTGAATCCAATTGTAAAAATGGAAAACTCAGAAATTTTCAAAAATGTATTACTCAAAAACTATGAACTTTAGCAAAATTTTATAAAGAATACTTTCTTTTTAAAATTGCCCAAAATGTTTTTAAAAAATCGTTCATCCCGAAAACTTTAATTTTTTGAAAAAATGTTTTAACAATTGTCTATAAACAATTGAATGTTCGACTTTTCAGCAAAAAATTGTAATATTATATATTCAGCGGATCAAAATACATAAGAAAGTTTAGCTTCATACATCGAGCTCAAAATTTTACGATCATATAATACCGTATCCACATAGAAAAATTTTAAACGCGTTTTTTCTCAAAACTATGTTTTTCAAGTCGGTGATCACTATAGTTAAAAAATCCCTCGATTGATTTTGATGAAATTTGGTGTGCCTATTGATAGCATTAAATACTAGTCCTCAATCGAAGGACTTTCATTTTTGTTGAAAAATACTATTTTTTTTTAACACTAAACGAGCGATTTTTTGGTCGAAAATCGAAAGTTATGTGTCGGAAGCCGCCATCTTGATAATAAAAAAAAGCTTCGTTTAAAGACTAGATTTATTATTAAAATGACTTTTTTAAAAGTTTTTTTTTATTTCGGATGATCCAGTAAAATTTTGTCATGGTCACCGCAAAGCACTACATGCCGAAGGGAGTCCGACACAGATGGCGATATTTTTATAAATAATCAATATTTTTCTTTGAAAATTTGTACAAGTCAAGTTGAAATGGAACATAATCTGTGTAACTACTTTTGTAAAACAAACTTAATTACTATAAAAAAAAATGGTTGAAAATGCTCGTTTTTTCACGCTTCTGACTGCATCTCACCCCTTAAAACGAATTGTTTACGCAAAGAGCTTATAACTTACACTGATATATTTTAGGCTTTCTGCTAACAAGTAAGGCCTCTTGTTTCTGTAAGTTACATCTTTCTGCTTTTGAGATCCTGCACGGCGGAGCAAGTTCAACGCATCTGCAGAATTATTGAGCGACATTATCTTTTGGTCGGGTAGCCATCTAGAGATTTCATCTTGAATGCGCTGCCTGGTCTCCTGGCGTTTCTGTCATACAATTGATTGATGATTCTAAGTAAGTGCTCGGCGATATATGTATATGTACGCCATAAAATGTAAAAATTTCCCTATCACAGTACATGATACAATCAAGTTTTTGGTGAAATTGATTATTAAATTGGAATAAAATAATTTATTCTTATCGTATTAGACATGGCCAATCAGCCGAGAGAAAACCTTGATACGAATATGTTCGGAATTTATAACAGCCGTGATACTCGTTGGCAACCCTTGAGCGAGACAATGGCTCATGATTTCATTGCCCCAGTCATCGATACTGCAACTTCTCGGAGACAAATTTGGTCCTTCCGTAGCAGAAGCCACAAAAAGCACACAAGTTGACACTTTTGCAGCATCCAAAATTGCCATGGTATTCCTCACAGGTGGTACCACAAATGAGAATCTCTGCTTCAATTTCGGTACGCTGTTGAAAAAATTTCAAATATCCTAGCATTAATATATTGCGTTGTCGTTTGCTGTGCAAATACAACGCAAAAAATATACCATATGTGCGTTACACCGGATGGGCTGACAGTCACAATGGCCGTTTCATCGGCATTCGTTATAATAGAAAGGACTGATGGCGTATCCAGATCTTCTGTCAGAGGAACGATCGTGATGAGTACGGGTGCAGAAAGTGTACCTCCGAATTTTCGTTTGACTGCGAGAACCTTTTCTCGCTTCTGCTTTCTAAGCTGCAGGGATTGATGACGTCTAGCATTTCTACTAAGTTCTTTCGCCGCTCGTTTCGTCAACGTTTTCACGCTTACTTTTCCTG
Organism: Ophion ellenae; assembly: GCA_963210295.1. Lineage (NCBI taxonomy): Eukaryota > Metazoa > Arthropoda > Insecta > Hymenoptera > Ichneumonidae > Ophion > Ophion ellenae. The sequence goes on along the minus strand of OY723386.1, from coordinate 9,399,538 downwards.
AAAAAAATCCACACAGGTAATTATTATTTTTTTAACATGCAAATCATATATGGAATATTGCTTTCTTATTGTACTGTGTCCAGCCATGAACTACCTCTGATACAGAGTCTCTTCCCGCTGGCCAATTGTTATTTTCTTCCAGATTCTCATTTTTTCATATGCATGATGCCTCACCAATATGTGAGGCATCATACGGCATTGTACGATGCGCAAAGATAACTCCCGACATATTTCAAGCTGCTACAAGGGCTTTATTTAACAAGAATACCGTTTGCACTGTGCCTCTCTGATTTCTTTCAATGCGTAATTTTTCGTTTGGATGTTTCTATTCGTATTTGTATTTTCTTCATCAGCGGCAAAACAGAGTTCTTTTACGGAGTGAAATTTTGTATTAAAGGAGTGAAAGTGAGTTTTGAAAGTGAAATTAACCCTCTTCAGGACACTTTTGACCGAGAGATTCAATATGAATTAGTTGGAGAACAACGCTTATGCTTAATACAGAAAAATGGATGTTGTTTTCCATTCTCATGGAATAAGTTTTTGGAAATATATCAGGGTTAAAAGATGAAAAAAGTTTACAGCATAAAAAATAATCTTTGCATTGCAACAATAACACTCACATTTGAGTGAGTTAAAAAAGTAGGGGATACTTATTTTTGCATCATTCGAAAAAAAAAACTCGTATGTTGGTGGACTACCCCTATACGATAACATGTTTGGCACTATCGACTATTTTACTATTGTCGATCTCAATCGTAATTTTGTATGTGATGAATTATGTAACGGTTCAGTTTACAAGGAATTAAAAAAATAAGGGGTTCTATATGGACAACTTCCATGTGTCAATCGATTCGAGCACCGCCAAGAACCCTTAAAATGCAAGACTTTGCAAGAGTTTGTGAGTGTATGATAATTATCGCCATAAGGCACTCAGAAAGCGGGGGACATGATTTTTGTAAGAAATGCAACCAGATATTGTTCAAACGATAAAAACCAGCAATTGTCACATAAAGAGATCTTTGTAATAATCAAGAAGCTAGATGTAAACAATATAATACAATTCGAATCTAAGTTCGGTTGCGCATACATAGGGGTAATTCACCTGTTACAGTTTTCCGAAAAATGCAATACTCTTTACCGCCTCCTTTTGTAGCTTTTTTAATTGAATTGCGCCATTGCGTTCATCAAAACAAGTTTGTGGATTATACACATTTTTATAACATTTAGTCCTTGTACATTTTCAATAATTCACTCCGTCAAAACTGCACAAAGATCATTTTTAATTACTGAAGACTGGAAGCACCACACTGAGAGGGTCCAGCTTTGAGCGTAAATTTCACCACTTAAAACCGTATTTCTGGCGATTAAAAAAAAAATACGTGTCATTTGGGTTTGCACCAAAAAGAACGTATTACAAATAGAAAGAAATCAATTCCAAACCGCAAGGTGGGGATCGTTTAGGGATGTGGAGTGGAGAAAATGGTGGGAAATGTGATAAGGGGAACCCCCCCCCCCCCCCCCCGTACATGGAAGCTATAATAAGCAAAGCGTTCGCCGTAGCAGACAATGAAAAAAAAATAGAAAGAAATCACAGAGGCCATTAGAAACGGTTTTCTTGACAATGCCAAAAATATGAAATTTTTAACATTCCATTCCTTCTTTTTTCTTGGCTTTTTCTTTTCACGACTATTTTCTCATTGACTCCTTGATTCCATACCTATCAATGTATCCCGACAAAATTGTGTAAAGACCATTTCGGTTAATTCGCTATAATGATTATTTCCCAATTGGTTTCAATCAAATACCCCGACTAGAATGTGCGAGATTGTAAAAACTACATTAAGGGTGTCCAACTTCAAGGATAAATTTTGTTTCCTGAAACCGTTTTTTTATCGACAAAAAAAAAGAGACGTCATTCAAATTTCAATGAAGACCACCATTCAAAAGCGAACAAAATCGGATGGGACAATTGTCCCATCCGATCCATTTGTCACCCAGATGGGTGTGCGAAATATGCAAGGATACGTCGCTCTTACTTTTTTTAAAAAACTCCCGAATGCAAATGGTTTTTTTAAGTATAAAGAATACTTGTTATGTTATGAAAATGTTTCACGTTTCGACGTCTATGCATTTATATTAAACCTTCCCTTAACACACAGGGTCACTTTGACCCGAACGACTTTTTAATAAAACGGTCAAATTCTCAAAATTGAGAATTTAAAATAATTTTTTACAGCAACTTGATTTCATATTTTCCGAATTTCTATAATGCAGACATTTTAAGGGGTGTTAAAAATCTTCCAGCTTAAAAAAGCATAAAAATCGACCGAAGGGTTGTTAAAAGCAGGTGGATAAAAAATTTACCATCCGGGTGAATTTACCTCGAAAGAATTGGAAGAATGGCATGTGTTATTATTCGGGAGGGGTTTCCGTTGAAAAGAAATTCTTCGACTAGCATCTACACATTCCAAGCTTAAGGCGGGATATACATTTATAACGACCAAAGAATCGATTTCTTTTTTTTTCCTTCAAACGATAGAACTATATATGTAGAATCTTTTCCTAAAGTTTCAAAGCGAAATTCGAATAACTTCAAACGTTACAGCCCGTCAACACTGTGCCTCACCGCTCGGATTCGAAGCGGGCGTGAACTTCAAACGTGTTTTTCTCAAAACGGCATTATCGAAATTGGCGTGCAGGATTATTCAAAAACTATTAAGCCGATTGAGTTGAAACTTGGTAGAAATATCGATAATATTGGTACCTTCTTCTTGACGAGAATTGTTTTTGAAAAAATGAAAAAAAAATGAAAAGAAAAGAAAAACTCCTTTTTGAATCCACATTTTACAGAAATGTTGCGTGAAATGTTGATTTTTTGTTGTAACTGCGTGCCATTGTCTTAAATTTGCATTTTCTTTATTTTAATTACCGTCACATAGAAACTATACATGTTCTGACTGAAAAAAATGTTGAATTTTTTTGCCAATAAAAGTCTACGCGAAGCTAGAGTGCACGCCGATTCGCAACTCCCGCGGTGACCTTGCTGTAACACTCTGCCACAGCTTCGTTATTTTGATGATGGATTAATTTTAAAAAATTGTTTTGTATACTTATATATACTTTTAAAGTATACCTAAAGTTAGATAATCGTGAAATAATTATTTCTTGGTTTAAAAAATACCTCAATATTGCTTATTTTTTCCCCGTCTAAATTTGTCCCGCCTTAATCCCCTAGCGCGCTCCGAAGCATCGTCAGGCCGCCCGCACGTGGCTTGTATGATACCTGCGGAGCATCCGTTCCTTCAAATCTCTATAACTCCGCCAGCTTTCCGAATTTGTTAATAATAAATGGAGGAAAATTTTGAAGGCTATACATTTTATGAAAATGCAAAAAACCGAAAATCGATTTTGTAACTGGGAAAACCGAGCCGCGCCCCCCTTTTTAAGCAATTTTGAATGCCCGATATCAACCTTCTACTATTCCAATCGAAGTTGGGCGAACTGAGATCGCTCAACTTCGAGTTTACCCACAAGGCAAAAATATAGACGGGTCACACTCTCAATAGTTATATCATGAAGGCGAACTGTCTCTGAACCGTCATGAAAATCAGTCAATCGATTTGAACATGACCATATCGCGAATTCTTCCCTCTTAAGGTGCGCTTACACGGCCAACTAAAATTGCTCAATTCTGGGCAACATTGGCCAAGTATGACGTCACGACTACGTCCAGCACTTGACTGCGATTGCTAGCGGGAAGACCCCCAGTGGCGGACACCTAAGCTTTTCGGACAATAAAAAAAACTGCTTCGAGAAATGTAATTTTTTTTTTTAAATAATTACGCCAACAAAGTTTAAAACCAAAGTAATTTAACAAAAATGCAACCTCTGCACAAATGAAATTAAAAACTTTATTCAAACTTTGGTACAAAAAATTGCCGTCACTGCAAGTGGCACCTAGTACCGGACAGACTTGAGGGGTGAGATGCAGTCAGAGGCGTGAAAATGAAAGAGGTTTAGGAAAGTAGTTACACAGACTTTTTATGTTATATTTCAACTTGACTTGTACACATTTTCAAAGAAATATATAGATTATTTATAAAAATATCGTCATCTTTGTCGGACCCTCTCCGGCATGTAGCGCTTTGCGGTGACCATCATAAAATTTTACTGGATCTGAAATAAAAAAAATCATTAAAAATTCATTAGTTTAATAATAAATCTAGTGCTTAATCGAAGATTTTTTTTAATTAACAAAATGGCAGCTTCTGACAGATAACTTTCGATTTTCGATAAAAAAATCGCTCGTTTATTGTTAAAAAAAATAGAATTTTTCAACAAAAATGAAAATCCTGCGATTAAGGACTAGTTTTTAATGCTATCAATAAACACACCAAATTTCATCAAAATCCAACGAGGGATTTTTTAAATTATAGTGGTCACCGACTGGGAAAACAGTTTCGAGAAAAACGCGTTCAAAGTTTTTCTACGTGGATACGGTATTATAGGCCTCCGGAGTAACTCGAAATTTTCGAAAAATCGGTTTTTTTTTGTTGCATTATCGGATAGTGTACACTGTAATAAACATTCTCTCAAATTTTTAAATCGAAATTCGAATTATTACGGTCGCTACAACGTTTCTTGTAGAAAGGGAACGGAGCGAGACATCCGCTTGACCGTTATTCCTTTTGTTTATTTTTCTACCTGCGTGTTACCTTCGAAAGGTGCTTACGTTCTATAACTTTCCATAATAAACTGGCCAAGCATTTCAGTTCGTTTTCGACATCAACCACAGATAGACACCGATAGACCGGATAGACGCCGATTGATCGTAAGTAAACGATTTATCTACAAATTTTCCAACTTCAATCTTTAAACGCGTTTTTCTCAGAATAGTGTTTTTCAAAACGGTTTCCACTCTCAAAGGAAGAGTTTTGAAGATATCTAGTTCCCCTTTGAACAGAACATTTTTAACGTCATTCTTTATAGCGCTATGGAAGCTTTTTTTTTTTGGAAATCTTCCTATTTTTTTTACGAAAAACTGTCGAGAAGAAGGGCCAAATTCGATACTTTTTGTTCAAACCGCCGCCATTTCGTCAAATTAAAAAAAAACCCTTCCATAGCGCGATAGTGACTTTCCTACAGATTAATAATCTTTTTGAAATTTTTGTTTTAGATTAAAATTGCGGCCGCAATCGTGGAAACCGTACAGGACCTTTTTTTATTACGTGTCATTTCAACAATTTATTTAACTATTGTACATCCAATAAATAAACATAAAAAATCATTTTGTATTCGTCATGAATGTATTTATTTATTTAAAGAAAACCGGACCGATTAGTTTATTTGAACATTAAAAAAAAAATCGCGAAAATCAGTGATTTTTCGGAGGGTCACACTGAGACGATCCCTTAAATAAGGTGTTTGCGTGAATGACGGTACCGCGTGCGACGTTTACGTTGTAAAAACAGCGTTTCAGGTAATATTTGGGATTGTTGACGCGTGTTTGAGGAAAAACTTGTCCCGTCGCAGTCCTTTTTTCACCAGCAACAATTTCACAAACTTCCGATATATGATGACTATCGTAAAGTTTTATGCCTATATTACAACACCCTTTATATAAATTTCCGATGCAAAAAATAATTTAAACAGAAATTTTGTTGTACGGCAGAAAATAATTTGTGTGCAGCCAATGTACGCAATTTCATTAACATTCTCTTCGTCACATACTTTTAGATATGCTTTTAGGGCGAAAGGAAGTCATGAGGATACATTTAAATCCGTAAGTAATCGTTATTAGTTCCATCACACTATTTTATTTTATTTACAAGCATATTCCATTCACAATGTGAGATCTACAATCGATGATGCTTGCTCCAGCCTAGCTCTTTCATGTTTGTGCCGGTTTGACTTGACCGCCATGCGCCAATCCAAGTTTTGCCACCGGCAGCCGTTGTGCGGCGCCACCACGAAAGTTAATACGGAGGCCTATATGATCGTAAAATGTTTAGCTCGATGGATGAAGCTAAACTTTTTTTATGTATTTTGATCCGCTGAATCCGAATATCACAATTTTTTGCCGAAAAGTCGAGCATTCAATTGTTTATAGCCAATTGTTAAAATATTTTTTCAACAAATTAAAGTTTTCGGGATGAATTATTATTTTTTTAAAACCTTTTGGGCAATTTTAAAACGAAAGTATTCTTTATAAAATTTTGCTAAAGTTCATAGTTTTTGAGTAATACATTTTTGAAAATTTCTGAAAGAGTTTTCCAATTTTACACTTGATTTATGTATAGAAATACTAATCAAAAAATTACTTACATCGAATCATCAATTCTTGGCCCTTACAATAGGGCTTCTGCCGATGTAGAAGCTTCCAAAATATCAATTTGTCGTTGTCTTCGAAGCATTTTGCCTTCCCGGGTATTATCGTTTGCGCGTTTGTCAGCAGCTACCTGCCATGGGGACTGACGCCTTATTTACTAATTGTGGGATATCCCGGAAAATATTCATCGGATTGACTTGAAATTTTCAGGGAATATTTTCGAAACATCATACTTCAAGAAAATGTATTAAAAACATTGATTTTTTTGAAAATTCTGACTCCATCTCATTCCTTAAGGAGGTACAGTGGTGACCACGGTAGTAAACTTAGATGCCACGTTTCAGACATATGTATACGGCCTATTATTCGAGAAATATTTTTTAAGTATTGAATTTCGAGCTACCTATTATTTTTTACCCGTCTGTAATGTCAAGCAATCGTTTGTACTCCCTCGTACTGACGAGTATATCGTTTGTACCGCCGATAAATCGTTTGTACCCGTTCGTACTGACGAATTTATCGTTTGTACCACCGAGAAAACATTTGTACCCGTCTGTACTATCGAGCAATCGTTTGTACCCGTCTGTAATATCAAGCAATCGTTTGTACCACCGAGAAAACGTTTGTAGCCATCTGTACTATCGAGCAATCGTTTGTACCCGTTCGTATGGACAAGTATATCGTTTGTACCACCGAGAAATCGTTTGTACTCGTTTGTACTGTCGAGCAATCGTTTGTACCCGTTCGTATCGACGAGTATATCGTTTGTACTACCGAGAAAACGTTTGTACCCGTCTGTACTATCGAGAAATCATTTGTACCCCCTCGTACTTACGAGTATATCGTTTGTACCACCGAGAAAACGTTTGTACCCGTCCGTACTATCGCGCAATCGTTTGTACCCGTTCGTATCGCCGAGTATATCGTTTGTACCAACGAGAATACGTTTATACTAGTCTGTACTATCAAGCAATCGTGTTTACCCGTTGGTATCGACGAGTATATCGTTTGTACCACCAAGAAATCGTTTATACCCGTTAGTATCGACGAGTATATCGTTTGGACCACCGAGAAATCGTTCGTACGGTTGAATTTTTTTTTTTTAATTTCCGTTCGTACCGACAAGTATATCGTTTGTACCACCTAGCAATTGTTTCTACTCATTCGTATTAGTGAGTATATCGTTTCTACCACCGTGTATCGTTTGTACCACCGAGAAAACGTTTGTACCCGTTCGTATCGACGAGTATATAGTTTGTACCACCGAGAAAACGTTTGTACCCGTCTGTACTATCGAGCAATCGTTTGTACCCGTCTCTAATGTCAAGCAATTGTTTGTACTCCCTCGTACTGACGAGTATATCGTTTTTACCGCCGATAAATCGTTTGTACCCATCTGTACTATTGAGCAATCGTTTGTACCCGTTTGTATCGACGAGTAGATCGTTTGTACCACCTAGAAATCGTTTGTACCCGTTCGTACTGGCGATTAATCGTTTGTACCCATTCGTCCTGACGAGTATATCGTTTGTACCACCGAGAAATCGTTTGTACCCGTCGGTACTATCGAGCAATCAGTTGTACCCGTTGATATCGACGAGTATATCGTTTGTACCACCGAGGAAACGTTCGTACCCATTCGTACTGACGAGCAGATCGTTTGTACCGTCGATAAATCGTTGGCTTGGGTTTCTGTCACCGAGCAATCGTATGTACCCGTTCGTACCAACGAGTAAATCATTTGTACCAGCGTTTAATCGTGTGTTACGGTCCATACTGACGAGTATGTCGTTTGTACCACCGAGCAATCATTTCTACTTGTTCGTACCAAGGAGTATATGGTTTGAACAATGTTTTTAAGCATTTTCTTCATTTATATTATCGCTGTTATAATGTAAGTTATACGAAATGAAATAAGCTACCTACGTTTGTTGAATCATTCTGAGTGTGCCAGTATTAAAAGCTTAATCTTTTTTCATCCAAGTAAAACGGTTTTCTAGTTGAAGGTTACCTTTTCTTATTGGAGATCGCATTTGTTGTAAATATAATCAATTATACTTAATTGAAAACAACTACCCGTGCTTACGAACTTTAACTACCTAACGCAGGGAACTAGACTTACCCACATACCTAAATTGGCCCATAGACGGCACTGCGATTACTGCGTACTGCGTCCGTACGAAAGTAGTTGGGTACCTAAGTCATTTTTAAATTTAGAGGTTTTTTAATAGAACGATTTAGGTAATTCGGATTTAGATCACAATTATCTATGTTTCTATTTTTCGTCGAACCGTCAAATCGAAATTATTAGCATAAGTAAAATTTCGATGGAAACCTAATTTAGCTAATGATTTTGTCGTGTCCATATTTCAATGAAAAATAGATCATTGTAATGTCCATTCTGATTAAGTCATTCTTTAAAAAAAACATACTTTATTTTTTAATGGCTTCGGCATTACATTTGTATAGACCCTTGCCTGGACCCGGTGCCTTCGGTAGGCGCGCGTCAACAATGATAAATTCGTATTCATTCACACATTAAAAATAGTTTTATTTTCTTTCAGCTATGGATTTTGAGGAAGTTCCATTTAAAAGTGAGAACACTTTATCAGTCTGGCATCAGTTTTTAGGAGCAAATGCAAAACTCACGCACGATGCAAAATATGCCTCAAAGTGTTGAAATGTGCTGGAGGTTGCACTACTGGTTTGCAAAAGCACTTAAAAGGTGTTCATAAAAACAGTTCATCCAGCAACAGTAGTTGATCTACTCAGAATAATTGGCCTACTAGTCCATCTACGTCAGTTTTGGTCAATGGCTGGGGAGGATTCTATTTTAATACCAAAGAAAAAGACTAAATTGACTGATTTCTTCGTCGCTAATATGTTAAGCCGATTTTTGATGCTGCGGGATTGTGTCACAAAAGCTCTCATTGACTTAAAGGTCGATACGGAGTTCACTAAATTGTGTTCACCAAGTTCACTAAGTTCACTAAATTGTGAGGACACTATAGAAGGAACTTCTTGAAGTATTGGATACTATGAAAACCACAGTTGAATCACTATGCCAAATAGATGCGACACTTTTAACTGCAGACGTTGCTGTCAAATTTTCCCTTAACACTTTAGAGAACTCGAACTCCAACTTAAATAAAGAGATGTCCACAACCTCGAAGAAGAGATACCAAGAAAGACGTCTACGTGAAGCATCCGTTATGCAATACTTAGCAAATGCAGATACATAATTTTTTTAACATGACCAACGAAGATTTCAGCACTTTTCGGCGACCTAACGGTAATGAAATGTATGATAGAATTGTGAAACTCTTGCGTCGTACATCTAGCGAGTGTACCGCTAATGAAGAAACTCATGATGGTCGGTCTCCCAGTTAACCAACACCTGTTCAAGCACAGGCGTCTCAAGACAATCAATTGAGTAAGAAACATGAGCTTAATTTGGAAATAAAAAAGGCGTTGGCTGGACCAGGGCCAACTAATGCGGCTGCGACTAATAGAGATCACCATGATCTTTCAACAGTTGGAAGAGTAGAAATAGCACTGTGGTTACATCTGTAACCGTTTAAGAACTAGATTGAGTGACCAAAGTCTTGACGCCATCAGCGTTTTACGTACACATTACCAACAAATGAAATCTCATAAACATGAATGATATGAGTAGTTCGACCGTTTTAAAGTTCAAATTCTATTTACTTTTGAAACTGGCTTTAGAAACTTGGAAACATAATTGTTATTTATTAAAAATGTGTAGTATGTTTAAGATTGTTCCTTTTTTTAATTTATAGAACCTTAAGATTAATACTTCAGTTGAAACTTTATATAATACTTCAGAAGATGTTACATTTAGATGTGCAAGTGAGAATAATTTGTAACTATTGATTGATTATTCAGCTAACTACAATTTAGGATGTTCCCTAAATAAGTAAAAAAAAATTTGTGTTAATGATTTAAATTTTGATTAAAACAAGTAAAAAGTAGCCAGTGATTTTCATTAGTTTAAATAACGATTCAACCGTCGTATTGGATACTGAATTTCCTGATTTCCCCGGTTTTCCCGGTACTGGTTTAACCCCTTCGTTGGCAGAGAGAATTCGACAAAAAGTGCCCAAAATGGCAGGACAACATTTTTATCCTGAAAACTTGTACTCTGGGGTTTGTGAGGGTGCTGATAACGAATCTGAACTCAAAATTCAGGAATTTCCCAATCACGAACAAATATGGCGAATGAAAATACAAATAATACAGATTGATTTAGATGAACCTCTGTACTCATAGGCCACTGGTTATGAGCTGCTTTTTGCACTTCCACCCGCCATATTGGATCCGCAACAAATTTTTTTTAAATTTTTTGTTTAGATTCGTAATAAGCGACCTCGAAAATCCCAGAGCATCAATTTTTATCTAAATCGAGTAAAATTTTCAATTTCGGCCCACCATTCGAGCGCCGCCATTTTGAATTTTCAAATTTAACGTTCTGATTCGTAATAAGCGACCTCAAAAATCCCGGAGTACTAATTTTCATCTAAATCGAGTAAAGTTTTTTATTTTTGTCCGCCATATTGGCGCCGCCATTTTGAATTTCCAAATTTTGACTTCAAAATCGAATTCAGCGATCCCAAAACAAACAGAAGAGTGAGGCTCCGATTTCAAATCAGAGCAAGTTAAATAGGGAAATAAAGGTTGACACACTATTGCGTCAATGCCACACAAGGCACGGAATTATTTGACGCACTATTGCGTCAATGCCAACGAAGGGGTTAATACCTGGTACCGGGAATTTTGTAGCTGTCCTCAGTTCCGGTACTGCAAGCCCTAACGATGACTGAACGCACCAAGCAAAGGGTGTGCATTAAATTTTGCCAAAAACTTATCCACCCAAATAAACCCGAACAAAATAATCCGGGCGCTGCGGCTAAGTTACACTCTTCAAGAATCCAGCCAGTTTCACGGCAGCAGCTTAATCATTGTCATTATTTGAGTTTCTCAAATAAAATTGATAAGGGACTTCCATGAAATTCCAAAGTACTATGTGTAGGTACAAATCGTTAAATTCCGTGTCATTCCTTCGAGTTCACAAATTTTTTTCAGAATGAGTATGTTTTTTTGAGTGGTCCTAGTGGTCAGACGGCCCTTCAAAGCATTCACGTGACAGCATGATTGAAAAGCCGTGGCTTATGAATCTTCGAATGTGTGTAGCATATGGACAAATTACCGCGTAAAGTATAATCGATAATAGGAAATACAACTTTCTTTCGTGGGTCAAAATTTGCATATAAAACTATCTTCTTTGGCGTAACTGTTTTTTCCTGGCCTCTAGCGAAGTGTTACCTCTTAAAACGATGTCAGGCGGATGTAAGTGCGGAAAAGGCCGCAATATGACATTGACGATTGACCTCTGACAGAGCAGTGCTGAATTGAAACACCTAGATAAACTAAAAAGAATTTTTACATCTGATAGATAAGATAGGCGTCAAGTATAACGGCGGGACTATACGTACAATTATACATGTAAACATCATCCAGGATGAAGGAAGAATAAAAATTGCTTTACTAATCTATATCTTTCAAACATTGGTATCGGTCAATGGCACGTCCCGCAATATGATTGATCAATAAAGATTAATAGCGTAATTTTTAATCCATTGGTTCTAAGCGGTGCACGAAAACGAGAAAAAATATTATAGACACTTGACTTTTGGTGTCAAGTTAACCTGTTGTTGGGCATTATAAAGCGCTGGAGAAGTGAATGCATTGGACATGGAAAATATATTATAGATATGTTTATACATGTAATTTATTTTAAAAATCAGTCATCGAATTGCACTGCGTATGTCAGAATCTTAATGCGATATAAGTTACCTTGGGCCCTTGCCAAAATATAGGTTTTTTTTGCAAAATTAAAGTGTCCAAAATCCTTAATACATGTAACTTCTGTGATAATTAAACGGCCAGCTGAAAAATGCTGTATTCACCTCGGAAATTGATCGGTATCAGGTATCGGGGACCAGGTGCATTTGAAATTTCAACAATTGGTTTGCGTCTATTTTTCATAAAAAGTCTGCAAATAAATATAAAACTTGTTCTTTTTAAGGACATTAATAATGATATAAAATGATGAACATTTCTCGAGATTTACGCCGAGATCGCGAGAGTTATTCCCAGATACCAGCGCTCGAACGTAATGAAGCAAACTTTGAAAAAAAGCGGTCTTATTATTCACGCTTCCAGCAAAATGCGTTAAGATTTTGGGAAGTTTCAGGGATGATTTTTCTTAGGCTTTCCACTATTGATTCGGCCTAAAAAATTGAAAATATAAACAAAATGAACAAATAGCCATCCCGATAACGGCAAATTTTGGAGAAACGGAGTGATTTGTTATTATAAAATTGTACAAATATTTTTATAAATCGGATGGTAGGTATAATTAATGCTGTACGACTCTTGTCTAAATTTCTAGTTGATATCTGCAGCATTCTTCGAGATACCGTGGTACAATTACCAACAAATGCAGTTGAAAGAAATACCGTTCGAAGTTTCGGTACAACATTCATTATAGAATAGTACTTACGTGACTTTAAAATTTTGTGCGCTATAGAATGTTTTTAAAGGACTTTCAGCTTAAGTAGCGGTAGCAGAACATCTATTTGTTAGTTCTCGTCGAGTCTGCCTTGTACTGCTAAGCTTCTTTTCATCCGCGCATGTCTGCGCCCGTCGTGCTTATTGGTCATTTCGATTGCGATTTTCACCGTGCTTATATTGCGATCCGAGATTACTTTTCGTATGGTCGCGGTGGATGGTCTCAGATTATGGTGTCATATCTCGAAATTGTTATTTACTCTTTGGAAGAATTTATTTTGCAGCTGCCTTGAACGAATGTTCAGCGCCGTATTTATATTTCCGCTTTATGACGAAGACATTTTTGTAATAAAACCGATGACGCTGGGACATAGTTTCAATACGAGCATTAATTCAATACTGAATTCCGTCACATTGTTTCAAAGCATACAATACATAAAACCCAACATAGTTACTGGGCCCGTTTATTGCACTCGGATGCGGGAACTGACACAAAAGTGTCCGCCGAATTAAAATAATGTCCGAATCGTTTGCGATTAGCTAGCTGAGCGCCACATTATGTTTGATGAACTCTTGTAATCAATTTTGTCAATTTTTCGAAAATTCACACGGGAAGATATTTATAGAGAACTGCACTATGGAAATAAGCAAAATTTACAAATAAATCCTTTCGAAATTTCCGACCTCGCCAATCCCGTTATTGGTGTTGGATAATTATATAAACAACCGTACATATTTCAGAGAAAGAAAAATCTACAACTTTTTTTTTCTGGCGACAAGTGAGAATGTACTTCATGTCGTATGCCGTTTGAAGAGGTTGGACAACTGTGACAACCCGAAAACCAGGGTCATTTGAATAAATTCATTTTGAAGCAATAAGATGATTGGAAAATCATTTGGACATTTATTTTTATATAGTATAACAAAGCGGTGGACCAAATTTCATAAAAAATATTGATAATTAAAAAGTTATAATCAATCTCGTCAAGGACCTGTGGACATGAGGTGCTCAATGGTGTACTTGATTTTGGCCACCCGGTTTATCTGAAACGAAAAAAAACGAGTGTTTATTGTTTCTTAAAATAGATAATATTGGCTAAGGCTTGACCAAACTTTCTTTTTGTTATCGTGTTTCAATAAAACAAAAAAAATTGAAGACTTTTTTTCGATTATCCGAGGAAAAATGATCATTATTGTTAATAACTAATTAAATATATTACAAAGATAATGTACAAGATTAAAGTACTATTATACTGAATAAGTGTACCAAGTTTCAAAGATGCGTTCATTAGATGTCGAGAAATCGTGTACACCGTTTTCAGTAACACAGTTTCGAGAAAAACGCGTTTAAAGTTTTACTAGAAGTTCTATCATTGTAACAATAAGTTTACCTTCACTCTGTGATTTCGGCACCATATCTTGGAGCTTCCTCTTCAATCTCAGTTGCCTCAAATGACAAACGAAGGTTTTCAAATTTTCACAGGAGCCTAACGCCTTAGGTGTTGTAAATACTAAAAATCAATTTTTCTTTCTGGAAAGATCGAAGCAAATTATTTTTTGCACTTCACATATGAGACGTTTTTCAGTACACTGCCTCAAGCACATTTATTTGCAGCCCCAAATCAGAAGCCAGGGTTTTATTTTGTGGCATTGGGGCTTTGGAAGAGTAATAATTCGAAAATTCGTGGAGCTAATTACTTATGAGATCAATAAATTTACGGTTAGTTTCCTGGGTTCGGGCAAACCTGGTTTATACTGTACCAGTGTTGTGGCTGCCATATGAAACAAAAGTTACGCAGCAAGGGCAATATTTTTTATCTTTCTACCTTCTGGCATTTCCTGTGTCTTTTTGCGAGTCTATAGCACAAGTTCGCTTTGCTTACTGTATCAACGTTTCAGAGGGGTTTCCATCTTCCATAACGAACCAGCTGTTGATAAATCAATTCGTTGTGAGGTCGCAAACGTGTGGAGTATTCGCAAAAATATATACTGATTCGTTGATTACAGGAAAGAGAAAATTTGTGCTTTTAATAATAACGCAGAGTCCATTTCCTAGTTATCCTTGACTGCAACTTTTTAAAATCTCTTTATCCCTTTGTCCTAGGTCTCACGAGCTTTGCTACATGTGCTTGTGGCATCCTCTCCATCTTCTTAGGGCCCAACACTTAATTGCCATTTTCTTCTTATGGACCCCGGTGGTCAGTTCATTTTTAAATGTCGTCCAGACTGGATGTTCACTCCCCAACTAACGACGAACAATAAGAGATTCAATCTTCAGCCTTACGATCTTGGTGTTGCATGTAGAATACATGTAACAGTTATAAATCATCTCTACAGATTACTTCAAACTTTTTACCACATTCTGCGCCAGTTAAGTCACCAGTGACCGGAGTCTGTCCTGTATCGAGCCGCCACATAGGCCACCAGTGACCTTAGACCAGACTTGGTTTCGAAACGGATTTGTGAGCTATAGGACGGGTTCATTGTACATTACTGATATCCCAGTTTAAGTTTTCACCTAACGCATCATTTTCCAACAAAAAGTTTTTATATCATTTTTCTCATTTACACTATAGCAGAGAACGTGTTAAATGGAAAATCTAACAGTTCTATACTTTCTCAAATCATTTAATTTGCCTTGAGGAATACTCAAGGTTTACAGAATACAGTTTGTCTTTTCAAACGGAAACGATCAAATTTTTTTTACCAAAATGCATCTTGCTATAGTTGTGAGGCGTGTTTCTGAAAAAGAATCTTGACAACGAGTTCGACACTGTACTACACCCACTCGTGGTGACCTATTCAAACTTGATTATGGAAGCTGACCGCAGACAAAAAAAATATTTGCGGGGCATTCTACTGCACTACTTTATTGTTGAAAAATCTGCAGCTGAAGCACACAGAATTCTTGTTGAGACTTACAGCGACCATGCTCTGTGAGAAACAACATGCAGAGATTAGTTTAGACGCTTCAAAAATAATGATTTTGATCTGTTGAATTGGAGCAATGAAGACTCGTGTCAGACGCTAGCTGAACTTGCAGAATCATTGGGAATTGATCACACAACAGTTTCGAAACGTTTGAAAGCAGTAGGAACGATTAAAAAAAATAAAGCCATAACTTTCACAAAAAAAACAGCGAAAACTTATTCAACACATCCCAATCGACTTTCAATTATTTGATATGACGTTCCACGTGTTGTCATAGCAATTGTAATGTTGCTAGAGCTTGAGAGCTTAAGTAGGCTTAAAAAATAATTGAAGAACCCAGCCTTGCACGTTGAATGTACATTGTACTTGCTGGAGCAATGGTGTGTTACAAAGGCGTGGTGTCGTGCCACATTCATAGTTCTCATTATGGTTCACTATGCATACCTTTGGCGAATAATTAGAAAAAAAAAATGTTCGAGCAAACGTTTCAAGTTTTTATTTTGAGGTGGGTAAATGTTGAAAAAAAATGTTGAATTTTTAAATTCTACTCTTTTATTTTGCTTGACCTCTCCAGAATTTCAACAAAATTACAATTTTGAGGGTGATATTTGCAGGATGTTTTAGTTGATATCATAGGTGCTAATCTATAGTGTCAATCTATACTTGATACGTGCAACTACAGGCACAATTTTTGTAAGCTTATGAAGAGGGCCCGTAGGCCCTTTTGACCTCCATGGGACTTGCGAAAAACCTCCAATGTATTGTTTCTAATGTGAACTGATGTGATATAAAACTGACAAAAGAAGAGAGAGCTAGAAACAGTGATATCGATGATACAGCGAAAGCATCGGACAGAATGTGCGCTTCACATCACATTTAATGTTTATTTCCATTGTGCAATGTATACAGATGATCATCGAAAATGCCTATAGCTAACTATTACCAGCCAGCAATTGAAGGTAAATTGTAGAATTTGAATGGGTCTATGTGTGCAATTGAGGACATCAACGGAAAATATTCATAATTGTTTTTAGCTTTTTTCACAGCCAAAATGCGTATATACAAAAATGGGTGGAAAACCAATTACGTGCATCTGAAAGGGCAGCAAATAATTATGTCGTCACTATAATGGTGCTGCAGTGTATGAGCATCTGTCCTTAGTGGATTCCACATTTCCTTTCACCTCTATGCGAAGTTAGCCATGGAATTCCTGTTATAGGCGTAGGGATGCTGCCGACAGCCAATGAAGCCGTCAGCCCTACCTTTGCTGCGCTTCACGTTTTTTTTAGTCTTCTCAAATTCTTTCAAAGGTTGTATTTACAGAATGCAAGCGAAGGTTAAACATATGTATACACGGTGCTTTGGTATATCATTCTTTGCATGTTTTTTCCAGAAGAATGGAACAGGAATTTTAACCAAGTATTTGGTTGAAACTCAAAACTAACTGCTATCCTAGGATACCAGGATATGAGCCACATTGTGAAAGTACCCTTGAATATTCAATTAGATACATAATTGTATTGAATTACACGTATTCAGTATTGAGTAGCAGTATTTGTCGATATCAACGATATTTGCCATTAAGTTTTTCTCGAGTACACTGTGACCCCTCATATGGTCACAGTGTACTCAGCTGCACAGATTTAACAGCTATGTGTCAAATATGGATCAGTGTAGCGCATGATGGGAGAAGTGCCAGGCCGTAGCATGATGCTCATAGCATGCTAGACAATAAAAGAGGGCTTTGAGGGATATTGCAATCGGTTACCCCAGCTGCGACTTCTACTTTTGCAAGTGCGATGCAGAGCCGATCCTGCCGCTCTGCCGATATGGGAGGCCGCATATTATAGACAGTTTATTTTATATATACAAATAAAGCTGTTTTTCATATACAGTTTATAATATACAGGCTCGTATATTATAAACGTAAGTATATAGGTAAGTACAAACGTAAGTATAATACAGACAATGTATGATATAGAGCGTCATTTAAAAAAGCTGTTTACACTATAAAGACTCGGATGAAAAACAACAACTATAATCATTATTGTACAAATGCTCAGGAGCATTGAGAGAATAAATCCATACAGATTTTGCTCGGGACAAAGTACAATGTGTACTATGTTACGTATGAACTTGGGAGAGATAGATAAAACTTACGAACAGAGATTTCTCAAAGATAAATGGTATTCAGATAAAAGAGAATCGTCAAGCTCTGCGTCAGACAATTCCCCAGAGCATGATGCTTTGTTTTTCTTGAAAAAACTTAACCGTTTACATGGTAAGTGGGATGGACCATTTGTGGGGTTACGTTGACCCGGTACATGGCTTTAAACCTGAAATAAGTTTTCCTCAACCAGATATCACATGAGCATCGGTAAGTGACATAATATTCATTAGTCACTAGACTGTTCATCTTGTATCCACTTCACGATAAACCTGTACACTGCATTGTACTTGCAGCGCTATAAATTATAATAACAGTAAACGTACGTCCGATAGTGAAAGTTAAAGAGTGCGTCGGAAAATGGCTTACACTCTAATAAAAACGGAATTTATTCAATGGCAAACGTGTTTTTCATAATAATTTATATATAGCAATATAAATTTAACGAATAGGCGTTTATATATTCACGTGACTACAGACTAAAAAACGTAATTGGAAAATGACGGAAATTAGTGTGCAGGTGAAATATAAGAAAAATAATATTTCCGAATTGGAACTTGGCAAGATAGAATGAACTGTGGAAATCGGCGAACTCTCTCTCCAACAACGACAATACATTTGATCTAGTACCTTTAGCGAGGCTGTTTATTGAACCTTTACTGCGATGGCGACCGGTTTTGTGCGCCTTATTGTTTTGCTTGAGCAGACCCGGACGATGTGTCTCTTGTTCAGCAGATCCCATTTTTAAAGCCGTTTTATTTGTTCACCGGACGATAAGTGCCCTTTACTTTTGTAACAATACTTTGTAGAGAAATCGATTCCGACGCACCGACTAACCCAACATTTTCAACACTTCCGCAACACCACGTGTCTCGTATTCCACAGGTCAGGAAGACCACGGTCTTACATACAGGTCTTGAAACTCGCTCAAAATTTCAGTGGTGGGGGATGGCCTCTTATTGAAGCACCGACTGTTTCAACTCGTGACCACGAGGATCGCTGCTACAGAGTGATGCAGGCTGTGTGAGAGAGATGGAAATAGATTTCAAAAGTAAACAAAACCCAAATATAACCGCTGATTCACGCGACCACACGCGACCTGCTCTACTTGTAAACTTGTAAAAACGGTGATAGTGAAAAATGACTAAGTAGTGTATTGTGCCAACGTGTAAAACAGGCTCTCGGAGTGAAAAATCGAAACGCTCAGTGTTCCGGGTGCCGAGAGACTTGGCGCAATTAAAAAAATGGGAGGCCACGATACCGGGAGTTGGTCAATTAGAGCCGAGACACGTTGTGTGCGAAAATCATTTCGAACCGAAATATATTCATCGAGAATGGGCGAAACAGGCGTTCGAGCCGGGAACTTGAAAAAAATGAAAAATTTGTGGGATGATTACAATAAATACTTTCCAGGCTGGAAAACATGAAACAAAGTTAGTGAATTATTTTCATTTATCCTACTCGAGAGTCCTTCGCTTAAAGTTCGGAAAAGAGGTGTTTTTTTAAATATACCAACACAAACCGTTTCGGAAACTGCAAAGTAGAGATTATTGAAAATGTTTCTTGGAACATGCATTCAAATTTTTCGAAGAGGAAATAAAGAATTGCAAAAGAAGCACTGTTTCTTAAGTATTTGTTTCATTTTCAAGAAATACATCCTGCGAGTGTTTCGGTCTGGATTCCACTTTGGTCTGGAATAGTTGCTACTTATTTTCCGGTCAATTAAAACAACGCGTAAAGCCTATTTTCTTTATAAAAGCTAAAACATGTTTTTTAAAAACCGAGCGCACAGGGATCGAACCCCTGAAAGCAGCATTACGAAGCTTGCACCGAACCCCTCGACCCTTTTTTTCAGGTTTACGATAAAGTTACTTTTAATTGTATTTAGGTCCATCATGCATTTTAGACATTGAATATCACAATTTGCCTACACCAGCCAAGTGTACAGCTAGGTTAGGTTCCTATGAGTCAACAATAGATTTCCATCTCTCTCGCACAGCCTGCATCACTCTATCGCAGCGACACTCGTGGTCACTAGGCAAAACGGCCGGTGCTTCAATCCGAGGACATACCTCCACCACCAGAGTTTCAAGACCTGTATGTAAGACCGTGAGGAAGACTAGAGGCAACGAGGATGGAGACTAGATTCAGATATTAGTAGGAAGATGCACAACGCTCCCCTTTACGGCGTGACTCGGAAATGGCGCTTAATCGCGGCGGCGAGTTCGGGAATAATGTCCCAGATACCCAGATAGACAAGCATACGATTCCCCTAGGGCACTCCACGGCGTGAAGTCACCGTGCAATTACCGTGCTGTCACGGCGTACTATCTCATGGCGTAATGTTACGGTACCGGTACGCCGTGCGATTCGAGCGAATCGTACACTAGCAGTACGGCGTAACGTTACCGTACCAATACGCCGTGCGATTCGATCGAATCGTACGCGAGCACTACGGCGTACTGTTACCGTACCGGTACGGTACTAGTACGCCGTACGATTCGAGCGAATCGTACATGACCGGTATGGCGTATTACATATTTATAAATACGCGTGTGCAAGAGGAAGTGTTTTTATCGTGACAAATCGTTACGCCGGATGAGATGGCAAATAAAAAGTATAATTGTGCGAAAAATATCAATTTTCGTCGCTTAACGAGAGCGATAATTAAAGTGAGAGAGTATTTGATCGTGCTTTACCGGACGTGAGAAAAGGAAAACTTCAAGACATCCGAGGAATCGGCGAGATTCGACGGAAAGCGTTGCACCAAGTGCCATTTTGGATACAGATAAACCTTTTTAACAGGGTGTTTTTTTTTACGCTTATCCTCAAATATTCAATTTTTTTCATTTTTCGCTAAATTAATATTATACTTTCAACTTTGATTAAAAGTTTTCACTGTTAATATCATTATAATTATTATTAGTATTAGGAGATATAAACAATTGAGGTCATACTTTTAAGGTCCATTTTTGTCGCAAATACGCGATGACGTTGGATATATACTGATATATATTTTTTTGTAGATAATGTGTATTTTTTCTAGACGATCCCGCAATCTACTTTTGGGCTGAGAACGAGGTGCCCTGAGAGGAGGAGTTCGTGAACAAATTGGAGTCGTGCGACTTGGATTTTACCGATTTTAATTCGGACGACGATGTGGACGTGCTAAGCCCCGTGGACGTGGCGAACGGAGTGCCACCACTGCTAAGACAAGATCCCGACAATTATCACGTTGCTCGCACCAATTCCGTCATGTTCAAACTCGAGGCCGACAATCTTCGTATAATGGAGACGAGAACGAGAATACCGAAACGCGTGGCACAATTGTATTGTGCCACCGCCGATGGGTGGCGGGTGGCGGCGGTTGAAACAAAGCGACAATTTCCGAAAATCCTGTGCCCAATTGTTTTCAAAATATAACGAAGTTTCGCTGTGGAAAAGAAAGCAAAAATTTCGGACAATCTAATGTGCAATTGTAAACGTAATAAAAATAAGAAATTGTCCCAATTCACTTTGTTTCTCAAATCAAAACGCATTTCCGCTTTGGAAAACAAAGCAAAAGTTTCTAAAAATCCAATTCTCAATTGTTAAAGTAATGAAAATAAAATTTGTTAAAATTACGACAATAAAAAGTTGCTAAAAACTGTACAAATGACAAAAACCACAAAATTAAAAAAAAACAGTAGAAACCGAAAAAGTAAAAATTGTAAATGCGCCTTGATTTGAAAAGTTCAGAAAATGTAATGCACATTTGTCAAAGTTATTAAAATAAAGAATTGTCGCAATTCGCTTTGTTTTCTAATACAAAACGAATGTTCGCTTTGGAAAACAAAGCGAACATTTCTGGAATTCAATGTTTAATGGCAAAGGTTATAGAAACGAAAAATTGTTAGAATTGCGACAATATAAAATTGTTGAAAATTGTATAAATTTAAAAACCAAAAAATGTATAAATTGTCAAAACGAAATTGTAAGCAATCTGTATGAAATTTTTGTAATTTGTAAGAAATTTTCGTAAATTGTAAAAAAAAGTTGTAAATTGTAAGAAATTTTTGTAAATTGTAAGCAAATTTCGTCAATTATAAAAATCTTTTGTAAAATTGTAAAAAGAATTTGTAAATTCTAAGCAATCTTTGTAAATTGTGAATGATGTTTGCCAAGGTAACGGAAATAAATGAATAATCCAAAATAGTTTCCCGTTTTATTTAATATATATATACACACACATATACATGCAAAGAAAAAAAGCGGTCCGTTCATGTATGGTACTATAGTTGTACGGTGTGAGTATTTTGAGCCTAACAAGAGGTTATTTTAACCGTACTATGAACGTACGGAGCTCGTTTTGTACGGATACAATTTACTATAACGGTACCGGAAGCGTACGTTAAGCGCACGGTAACGTCACGGTACTGGTACATTCACCGTACGGCGTACCACACGCCGTAATACTCCTGTATCGTACACGACCCTAGCAATTTTGGCAACTGCAAAGTCAACCGAAAAAATCAACGGTTGAATTTGGACAGCTTTACAACTATAATGACGGCCGTAAAAAAAATCCTAATGGTTGCTTCAACGGTTGTTTAACCGCGGCCATTTTGTTTTCGCTGGATGGTTGTCTCACTCCGTCGCACAATCTGCTGCGGATACCCCCCCCCCCCCCGCCCCAGTGTTTGATGACTAAATTCTCTGCACATCATTAATTTAATTATCAAGACAGTATAATTTGATTAATCATTAAATATATTGCGTCGAGTCAACCATCCAATCAACCGTCGAGTCAACCATCCAATCAACCGCCGAGTCAACCATCGAGTCAACCATCCACAGAAAACACAGGATGGTCGACTTTCAAAGATGAACAGTTGAGAAGCTGTCCAAATTCAACCGTTGAACTTTTACGTTGACTCAACTGTCTTGTACAACCGGTCGACCAAAATGACAGGGGAGTAGTACGCCGTACTGCTCGTGTACGATACGGCGTGAGCTCACCGTACTGCTACGTTTACCGTACGCCGTACCCTACGCCGTACTGGTACGGTAACGTTACCGTACACACGTACGTGGAGTTCAAGGTGACGTTACGGCGTACGGTGAATGTACCAGTACGGTGAGCTCACGCCGTATCGTACGCGAGCAGTACGGCGTACGATTCCCTTAGTGCACTCCACGGCGTTAAGTTACCGTACCATTACCGTACTGTCACGGCGTACTATTCCGCGGCGTAATGTTACGGTACCGGTACGCCGTGCGATTCGAGCGAATCGTACACGAGCAGTACCGTTACCGTACGCACGTACGTGGAGGTCAGGGTGACGTTATGGCGTACTCCACCAGAGCAGTACACGAGCCCTGTCTATCTGGGATACCGGTCATGTACGATTCGCTCGAATCGTACGGCGTACTAGTACTGTACCGGTACGGTAACAGTACGCCGTAGTGCCCGTGCACGATTCGCTCGAATCGCACGACGTGCGAAGCGAAGTACCAATTTACAAATTCTTTTTACAATTTTACGAAAGTTTTTTACAATTGACGAAATTTGTTTACAATTTACAAAAATGTCTTACAATTTACAACTTTTTTTTACAATTTAAGAAAATTTCTTACAAATTACAAAAATTTCTTACACATTGCTTACAATTTCGTTTTGACAATTTATACATTTTTTACTTATACAAACAAGGCGAATTTACAATTTTTGCTATTTCGGTTTCTAATGTTTTTTTTAATTTTGTGGTTTTTGACATTTGTACAGTTTTTAGCAACTTTTGATTGTCGTAATTTTAACAAATTTTATTTTCATTACTTTAACAATTAAGAATTGGATTTTTAGAAACTTTTGCTTTGTTTTCCAAAGCGAAAATGCGTTTTGATTTGAGAAACAAAGTGAATTGGGACAATTTATTATTTTTATTACTTGTACAATGGCGCATTAGATTGCCACAAATTTTTGCTATCTTTTCCACAGCGAAACTTCGTTATATTTTGGAAACAATTGGGCACAGGATTTTTGGGAATTGTCGCTTTGTTTCAACCGCCGCCACCCGCCACACATCGGCGGTGATACAATACAATTGTGCCACGCGTTTCGGTATTCTCGTTCTCGTCTCCATTATACGAAGATTGTCGGCCTCGAGTTTGAACATGACGGAATTGGTGCGAGCAATGTGATAATTGTCGTGATCTTGTCTTAGCAGTGGTCGCACTCCGTTCGCCACGTTCACGGGGCTTAGCACGTCCACATCGTCGTCCGAATTAAAATCGGTAAAATCCAAGTCGCACGAATGCAATTTGTTCACGAACTCCTCCTCTCAGGGCACCTCGTTCTCCGATTTCTCGTTCCTCGTTCTCCATTTTTCAATTACCTCGGCCCAAAAGTAGATTGCGGGATCGTGTAGAAAAACTACACATTGTCTACAAAAAAATATATATCAGTATATATCCAAGGTCATCGCGTATTTGCGACAAAAAATGAACCTGAAAAATATGACCTCAATTGTTTATATCTCCTAATACTTATAATAATTATAATGATCTTAACAGTGAAAACTTTTAATCAAAGTTGAAAGTATAATATTAATTTAGCGAAAAATAAAAAAATTGAATATTTGAGGATAAGAAACAAAATACTTTTCTTTTTTTACAGACGAATCGTTAAAAACAATATTTATAACAATTTTTATAATATTTCAGGTTTGTGCAAAGGCCACTAAATTAAAGAATATCTGTATAAAATTTCAAGTTGATTGGTTCATTACTTTTTGAGTTACATTCCACGTCGCAAAAAAAAACACGTTTCGAGCAAAACGCGTTCGAAATTTTCGTCCTTGAAAAGTACGAGACGAGGGAGCAGCGGAAGACCGAGAGTGTATCGGGACGCGTAATTGGAAACATTATTGAAGGAAAATTCGAGCCAAACGATTTATTGTTGTTTTATTCAAATACTTCGAATAAACATAAAGATTTCGACATACAGTCGAATACTTCCAATAAAACCGAAACTACCGTTCTTTCACAATAAATGCCCAGTTTTCGATTTAAAAAAACGGCGGAGACTTAATTCTTCATGAAATAAATCATTTTCTTCATTTACCTTGAGAAAAAAAAGGTAAGGAGAAAAAGGAGAGTCAAAGCGGAAAGAATTGCGTAAAAGAAAAACTTACCCTGTCAAAAAGGTTTATCGGTATCCAAAATGGCACTTGGTACAACGCTTTCCGTCGAATCTCGCAGATTCCTCGGATGTCTTGAAGTTTTCCTTTTCACACGTCCGGTAACGCACGATCGAATACTCTCTCACTTTAATTATCGCTCTCGTTGAGCGACGAAAATTGATATTTTTCGCACAATTATACTTTTTATTTGCCATCTCATCCGGCGTAACGATTTGTCACTAATGCGGCTTCGGTGCAAACTAAAGCAAAGTGGTGTGTTCACGCCGGCGGGTTTGGCGCGCTGTCTACAGACCGGTGGAAGATGATGGAATAAGCAATCCTCCCGTGCCTATTTAATAACTGTTACAGATGTCATATTCATATATTTTTTCAAGGAATTATATGAAAGAATATGTTTCTTATAAAAACACTTCCTCTTGCACACGCGTATTTATAAATATGTAATACGCCATACCGGTCATGTACGATTCGCTCGAATCGTACGGCGTACTAGTACTGTACCGGTACGGTAACAGTACGCCGTACTGCTCGTGTACGATTCGCTCGAATCGCACGGCGTACCGGTACCGATGTCTGTGAAGTTGGCATCTCAAATGTTAGCATCTCACAAATAAACTCCATATAGAGTGGCATCCCATATAGTTCTACAGTTCTTGATAAGTTTTAATAATAATTCTCTCGATTTTACTAACAAAAATGCATTTTGAAAAAGTGAGATGCTAACTTCGGAAAATGAATCATAGCATCTCATCGAATTTCGCAAACTCGACCATGTTAGAGATAAAAGTTAAAAGAGTTCTACATCCTAAACCTATTCTGTAAATAGTTCTATCGGTTGAATCTAATTCAAACCGTTAACAATGGGTACAACCAAAATATCCGTAGATGAGTGAGATGCTGTAACATTACTGCGAGTTCAGGTCGTACGAAGACTTTAAAAGATAACTAGAGATCCCTCACGCAAGGTCCAAAAGAGTTCTGGTCTTCGAAATATCCTCAATAATTATAAAACGTTGTTAAAAACAAAATATCGATACAGCAGTGAGATGCTGTGGTATAACAGCCAGATCTGGGTCGTATAAAGTTTTTAAACGGTAACCGGAGGTCACTCACACCAGGTCCCAGGGAGTTCTAGTTTTTCAAGGATCCTCAAATAAATCATTGTTATAAACAAATTATCCATACAGGAGTGAGATGCTGCGGTAAAACTTCCAGTTCTGGGTCGTATGAAGTTTTCACACAAAAAGTAGAGCTTCCTCACACAAGATTCAAAAAAGTTCTGGTCCTTCAAACATACCCAATGATTATAAATCAATTTTATAAACAGAACCCCCATACAGGAGTGAGATGCTGTGGTATAACGGCGAGTTTTGGGTCGAACAAAAATTTTTAACGATAAATGGAGGTCCCTTACACAAGATCCTTAGAAGTTCTGGTCGTTCAAACATCGCCAATAATTATAAATCATTATTATAAACAAAATATCCATACAGGAGTGAGATGCTGTGGTATAACTGGGAGTTTTGGGTCGTGTAAAGATTGTAAACGATAACTAGAGCTCCCTTACATAAGGTCGAAATAAGTTCTGGTCTTTTAAAAACCTCCATCACCTATAGCTCATTGTCATAAACAAAATATGCACACAGTAGTGAGATGCTGTGGTATAACTGCGAGTTTTGGGCCGTATAAATCTTTTAAACAAAAACTAGAGGTCCCTTACACAAGGTCCGAAGGAGTTCTGGTCGTTCAAACATCCTCACTATTATAAATCATTTTTATAAACAAAACACCCATATAGGAGCGAGATGCTGTAGTATAACTGCGAGTTTTTGGTAGTATAAAGTTTTTAAACGATAACTAGAGGTCCCTCACACTAGGTCCCGAGGAGTTCTGATCTTTCTAAGATCTTCATCAGTGATAAATCATTATTATAAACAAAATACACATACAGGAGTGAGATGCTGTGGTGTAACAGCTACTTCTGGGTCGTATGAAGTTTTCAAACGAAAACTAGAGCTTCCTCACACAAGGTCCAAAAACGTTCTGGTCCTTCAAACATCCTCAATAATTATAAACCATTTGTATAAACAAAATACTCATATAGGAGTGAGATGCCGTGGTATAACTGCGAGTTTCGGATCGTAAAAAGCTTTTAAACGATGACTAGCGGTCCCTCACACAAGGTCCAAAGGAGTTCCGATCTTTCAACCATCCTCAAAAAACTACAAATAAGTATTATTAACAAAATATCCATACAGGAGTGAGATGCTGTGCTATAACTGCCAGATCTGGGCCGTATGAAGTTTTCAAACGACAACTAGAGCTTCTCCACGCAATATCCAAATAAGTTCTGATCTTTTAAACATTCTCAATAATTATAAATAATTTTTATAAACAAAACACCCATATGGGAGAGAGATGCTGAGGTATAACTGCGAGGTTTGGGTCGTATAAAGCTTTTAAACGATAACTAGAGGTCACTCACATAAGGTACCAAGGAGTTCAAGGTCGTTCAAGCATGCTCGAAAACCATAAATCATTATTATAAACAAAATGTCCATACGGGATCGAGATGATGTGGTATAACTGCCACTTCTGGGCCGTATAACGTTTTTAAACGAAAACTAAAGCTTCCTCGCGCAAGATCCAAAAAAGTTCTGATCTTTTAAACAATCTCAATAATTATAAATCATTGGTATAAACAAAATATCCATACAGGAGTGAGATGCTTTGGTATAACTTCGAGTTTTGGATCGTGTAAAGATTGTAAACGATAACAAGAGGTCCCTTACACAAGGTCCGAAGGAGTTCTGGTCCATCAAACATCCTTAATAATAATGAATCATTGTCGTAAACAAAATATCGATACAGGAGTGAGATGCTGTAGTATAACTGCCAGTTCTGGGTCGAATAAAGTTTTTAATCGATAACTAGAGGTCACTCACATAAGGTACCAAGGAGTTCAAGGTCGTTAAAGCATGCTCGAAAACTATAAACCATTATTATAAACAAAATGTCCATACGGGATCGAGATGCTGTGGTATATCTGCCACTTCTGGGCCGTATAAAGTTTTTAAACGAAAACTAAAGCTTCCTCGCGCAAGATGCAAAAAAGTTCTGATCTTTTAAACAATCTCAATAATTATAAATCATTGGTATAAACGAAATATCCATACAGGAGTGAGATGCTGTGGTATAACTTCGAGTTTTGGGTCGTGTGAAGATTGTAAACGATAACAAGAGGTCCCTTACACAAGGTCCGAAGGAGTTCTGGTCTTTCAAACATCCTCAATAATTATAAATCATTGTCATAAACAAAATATCAATACAGGAGTGAGATGCTGTAGTTTAACTACCAGTTCTGGGTCGAATGAAGTTTTCAAACGAAAACGAGAGCTTTCTCACACAAGATCCACAAAAGTTCTGATCCTTCAAACTTCGTCACGATTATGAATTATTTTTATAAATAAAAGACCCATATAGCAGTGAGATGATGTGGTATAACTGCGAGTTTTGGGTCATATAAAGCTTTTAAACGATAACTAGAGGTCCCTCACACATGATCCGAAAAAGTTCTGATCTTTTAAACATTCTCCATAATTATAGATCATTGGTATAAATAAAATATCCATACAGGAGTGAGATGCTGTCGTATAACTCTGAGTTTTGGGTCGTGTAAAGATTGTAAGCGATAACAAAAGGTCCCTCACACAAGGTCCGAAGGAGTTCTGGTCTTTCAAACATCCTCAATAATTATAAATCATCGTTGTAAACAAAATATCGATACAGGAGTGAGATGCTGTAGTATAACTGCGAGTTTTGGGTCGTATAAAGCTTTTAAAATATAACTAGAGGTCTGTCACACAAGCTCCTGAGGCGTTCTAGTCTTTCTAACATCCTTATAAATTATAAATCATTATTATAAACAAAATATCCATACAGGAGTGAGATGCTATGTCATAACTGCGAGTTTTGGGTCGTATAAAGGTTTTAAACGATAACTAGAGGTCCCTCACACAAGATCCAAAAAAGTTCTGATCTTTTAAACATTCTCCTCAATTATAAATCATTCGTATAAACAAAATATCCATACAGGAGTGAGGTGCTGTGGTATAACTCCGAGTTTTGGGTCGCGTAAAGTTTTCAAACGATAAGTAGAGCTCCCTCACACAACGTCCAAAAAAGTTCTGGTCGTTTAGACATTCCCAACAACTACGGCTGATTGTTATAAACAAACTATGCTTATAGGAGTGAGATGCTTTGGTGTCACTGCGAGTTCTGGGTCGTATGAAGTTTTGAAGCGATAACTAGAGGTTCCTCACACAAGATCCGAAAGCGTTCTAGTCTTTCAAACATCCTCAATAATTATGAATCAATATTATATACAAAATGTCCGTACAGGAGTGGGATGGTGTGGTATAAATGTGAGTTCGGGGTCTTTTGGACGTCTCGAATGATAACTAGAGGTCCCTTGACATGCTCCGAAAGAGTTCTGGTCTTCGAAACATTCCTAATAATTATCGCTCATTGTTATGAATATAATATCCATACAGGACTGAGATGCTGTGGTATAACTGCGAGGTGTAGATCGTATTAAGTTTTTAAACGATAACTAGAAGTCCCTAACATAAGCCCCGACAGCGATCTAGTTATTTTAACATTCTCAATAATTATGAGTCATTGCTATAAACAAAATATGCGTATAGGAGTGAGCCGCTATAGTATAACTGCGAGTTTTGGGTCGTAAGAAGTTTTTCAACGATAACTAGAGGTCCCTCACATAAGCTCATGGTTTCCGGTACGTCAAACATCGTTTTTGATTATAAACAGAACACCTATACTGGGGTGAGATTCTGCGGTATTACTGCTAGTTTTGAGTCGTATAAGCTCGTGAACGATAAGAAGAGGTCACTCGCACAAAATGCAAAGGCGTTCTGGTTATTCAAACATCCTTAATAATTATAAATCATTCTTACAAACAAAATATCCAAACAGGAGTGAGATGCTGTGGTATACTTGCGCGTTCTGGATCGGATGACGGTCTTATACGATGACTAGAGTTTCGTTACACGTGCTCCGGAAGAGTTCTGGTCTGTTAAACGTTCCCAGTTATTATGGGTCATTGAGAGAAACCAAATATCCATACAGAAGTGAGATGCTGTGGTATAACTGCGAGTTCACGGTCGTATGAAGGTTTTAAATGATCACTAGTGGTCCTTCACACCCCGAGTCGAAATTTTCGAGCCGCGTTCAACCCACAAAATGAAGGCGAGCAGAAATCGGCGTGAGCGCATTATTGGGTATCTAAAGGAGGGTACACCCGAGTCAAAATTTTTAGCCTCCTCTGAACCCTCGCAGGACCCTTTTTTTTTGTAATACATAAGCCGCCAGCCTCCGGCGATCCGACGAAACCTCATTTGTCGAGTTCAGTGCCATGAAGAGACCTCCTCTTGGTCCAGGGTAGCCTCTACTAGACCTCCCAAACCTTCTCTCGACCCCCAGTTTTAGTGAAACGTGCAGAGCACAAGCCTCCTCAACCTGCTTTCAATCTCAAACTGTTGCCTCGACCCCACCTAACCTGCTTTCGGCCCAAATTCGATATCTCCTCCATCATCATTCCATGGTGGCCTGATCGGTAACCCGTTCGATGACGAAAATAATACGAAATTAATAAAAATACATCGTCCCATTATCAAATTATTACTGCAATATTAATATGCGAAAACAATCAAATTTACTCAATATCAATTTATTCTTATTTTATAGGCAATTCATAAAAGAATGCTTCTATATACAGTCTTACTCCAATTCTATCGGATTAATGGGCGTTTTCCTGTGAGAAAAAATCTCACAGGAAAATTCTTCAAAAATGCCAGTCTATCCAGTATAGGCTTACGCGACGTTTTTCGTCCTTGACATTTCTTCTTAAACCCTCTAGTTCTTGAGTTACATTGCATTATCTAGAATTAGTCTTTTTTGGCAAAAGAATGAAATAACATTGCGAAAAAAATCGTACAAAACTTTATAAAAAACGCAAATGGAGTTCCTGCTACCCCGTTCAAGTTTATCATGGATAAACGTAACAAATTTTTTTTGCATAAGTCATGCGCCCAATTCTCGATGGTCGAAAAAAAGCCGAAAATCAGTCACGTATAAGTGCGTACCGGGCCAAAAAGAAAATTATAAAAAAATATTTCAGAAAAGCAATATAAAGCTGAATTTATTTCCGTCAAAACGCCGTTCGTCAAATTTTTTTATCTTTTTCTTACGAAGGTATGTAACTTTCAGTGCAGCAAGAAATATCGACTGGTGTATCCAAACTTTTATTATTACTTTACTTTATATATATATATATATATATATATATATATATATATATATATATATATATATATATATATATATATATATATATATATATATATATATATATATATATATATATATATATATTATACTCGAAATATGTAGTTGCATTAATATATTCGAATATACACTACCAGTCAAAAGTATTCGGACGCTTCAGATAACTGCAAAACTTAATATTACTTTGGATCATTGCAAACGTATGGTAGAATAATAATTATTTTACGAAGATACTATAAAGCTCTGTATAATTACTTAATTATATAGATCTTTATAGTATCTTCGTAAATAATAAATGAAATGAATTATATTACTCTAATATTATTTGGCAATTATCCAGCGCTCAAAAGTTTTGCGATCGTGTGGAGTGTCCGAAAACTTTTGGCTGGCAGTGTAGATCTAAATAACATATAATGTTGATATCTATATGGAACGTTAGGGTGTTAATTATAGTCTATTTCATGTTCTAAAGGATTGAAATTGTCGGTTTAGAATTCAACCTCATTCGATTCTTTCTTTATTTTATCTTTTTGTTTTTGTTCGTTTTGTTTTTTTTTGTTAATTCAATAATGAGTTGATAAATGGCGACGGCCGATTACCGTCGATTTTAAATAAAATGTTTGATTTTTCTTTGTTATCATTTTTAGCACGTCGAAAATTTAAAAAATATTTCCACGTGTATGTATGAAGCATATTTTTATTTTTTCCGCTAAATATGATATTAACTAACCGCGTCTATTCGATTCTTTTTTATTTGAATTAACTAGATTTTTCATAGAACCAAATTTTTCCTATTGCATTCCATTATTAAAATTATTGATTTCGAAAATGTTTATTTATAGAAAATCAATCTATTTATTATCGTCCAATAACTACATATTTTATTTGATCCTAATAAATCTGTGATTCGGTTTCATCAGTTCAACATTTTCATCTGTTCAAAAAAACAATTTAGTTGAGTTCACTGAATGGATCTAGTTATTTTTTTCTAATTTACCTTAAATAGAATTTTCGTAGAGTTAACCATTTTTCTATTTGATTGAACTAACGGTCCATCTTTATTGCAACACTCATATCAAAGGGGTGGGGGGTAGAGAAGGAGGAGAGTGAGGAATTTTATATATATATATATATATATATTGTGACGTGGCAATTTCGCACGTCACAATAGATTAAAGGTGGCTCAGGCTCGGCGCATGGAAGGGCGCCTCCCGCCGTCCAGGAACCCCCTCAAGCGATTTCCCAGGGCCAGCTTAGCGTAAAATTATTTTATTAACCCTTTCGTTATTATTTTTTTTGTTGTACTTCGTGAGCGAACGGCGTGTTCTCGCCGTTACAAAGGACAGGATTGAGGAACGAGGCGAGAATCGAACGGCAACGGAGGTACCTACCCTAGCGCACACGGTTTCG
Organism: Ophion ellenae; assembly: GCA_963210295.1. Classification (NCBI taxonomy): domain Eukaryota; kingdom Metazoa; phylum Arthropoda; class Insecta; order Hymenoptera; family Ichneumonidae; genus Ophion; species Ophion ellenae. The sequence continues at coordinate 9,366,564 of OY723386.1, read as the reverse complement.
CGAGGCGTCGCTCTTCTACTCAATACCAGCGGATTCCAATAATGAGAAGGAAGGGGGTATCACCTAATAACGGCCCTTCGCACCTCGCGTACAGCGATTCCGTTGGGTATCAACGAGCGACAACGAAAAGTCGCAAATTCCAAGGATAGGTCGCCGGCTCGAAGCCCCACTCCGAGCTGTCTGTCTCCCTCTACAGCCGGTCATCATCCCGATGAGTCCGTGACCCAATCAGGTCCCGGGACGGGGGCCGAGGGCAATTTTCACGTCCAATAATTTTGAAAATGCGAACGTTATCGGCAAGGTCAACGCCGAAAAATCAAAAAGGCTGCGACTAGGCAAGGAGAGGGGGTCGGGACCTAGGTCGGCGGAAAGGCTTCTCGCGAAAATTTCATCACTTGAGTTCTGGTCTGGAGCGAGTAGAGGTGCACTTCCCAAGCCGTAGCCGTTCCCGCCACCCAAGAAAGCGACACCACCGGAAAAATCCTTGATCGAGACCGAGGTTTTCCCGGATCGAGATCTTCTGAAACCGTAGCGGTGATCCCGAGTCGAAATTTTCGAGCCGCGTTCAACCCACAAAATGAAGGCGAGCAGAAATCGGCGTGAGCGGATTATTGGGTATCTAAAGGAGGGTACAATGTTTGAAAGTATCAGGCGTTAGAGCCTCCGATGAACCTCCGGCATGGCAGAAAGTAGACTTTTTTACTCAAAGGAGGTCAGTGAGGCTCACAATTGAACCTACGGAACCTCAGGTCGGCCTACTTCGAGCGCTCCCGCAGAACCTACCCGAGTCGAAATTTTCGAGTCGCGTTCAACCCACAAAATGAAGGCGAGCAGAAATCGGCGTGAGCGGATTATTGGGTATCTAAAGGAGGGTACAATGTTTGAAAGTACCATGCGTTAGAGCCTCCGATGAACCTCCGGCATGGCAGAAAGTAGACTTTTTGACTCAAAGGAGGTCAGTGAGGCTCACAATTGAACCTACGGAACCTCAGGTCGGCCTACTTCGAGCGCTCCCGCAGAACCTACTGCCCCCCCTTTCGGCCTACTGTACACTGCTAAACAAAAAAATTAATTTATATAGCATCTATTTAAATAAAATATGTTTTTTCCTCGTCTCACAGCGTACTACGATCATATTTCTTTCGAAGATATTTATATATATTAATAAAGATGAGATTCAAATTAATCTTTATTTGCTTACAATGTACACTGTAAAGCTAAGTGTACTATATGCATAAAATAGTTCATAAATCGAAAATAAAATGAACTCCTTAATTGAGAGCTTTACCACAAGGATTTTTATCGTAATTCGTCATTCCCTGGCCTATAGACATGATTTTTTTCGAAGAAAATATTTGCCCTATATGCGACTTGAACCTAGCCTACCTACTCCTAGCTACGCTCCGCTACCCCTATGCTACCGAGTGCTTATGACATTTTGGTCGCTGATATGGCATAAGAGGCCAAATGAATACCTCTAACTATTTGTTGTATCACATAAGCTATATCAATTAGTTAATATGATTGTGATAATTAGAGAGTTTCATCGAATAACATGCTATAGATTTTTCAAACACATACACACACACACACACACACACACACATATATATATATATATATATATATATATAAATCCTCTCTCTCCACCTTCTCTACCCCCCGCCCCTTTGATATGAGTGTTGCAATAAAGATGGACCGTTAGTTCAATCAAATAAAAGAATGGTTAACTCTACGAAAATTCTATTTAAGGTAAATTTAAAAAAAATAACTGGATCCATTCAGTGAACTTAACTAAATTGTTTTTTTGAACAGATGAAAATGTTGAACTGATGAAACCGAATCACAGATTTATTAGGATCAAGTAAAATATGTAGTTATTGGACGATATTAAATAGATTGATTTTCTATAAATAAACATTTTTGAAATCAATAATTTTAATAATGGAATGCAATAGGAAAAATTTGGTTCTATGAAAAATCTAGTTAATTTAAATAAAAAAGAATCAAATAGACGTGGTTAGTTAATATCATATTTAGCGGAAAAAAATAAAAATATGCTTCATACATACACGTGGAAATGTTTTTTAAATTTTCGACGTGCTAAAAATGAAAACAAAGAAAAATCAAACATTTCATTTAAAATCGACGGTAATCGGCCGTCGCCATTTATCAACTCATTATTGAATTAACAAAAAAAAAACAAAACGAACAAAAATAAAAAGAAAAAATAAAGAAAAAATCGAATGAGGTTGAATTCTAAACCGACAATTTCAATCCTTTGGAACATGAAATAGACTATAATTAACACCCTAACGTTCCATATAGATATCAACATTATATGTAATTTAGATCTACACTGCCAGCCAAAAGTTTTCGGACACTCCACATGATCGCAAAACTTTTGAGCGCTGGATAATTGCCAAATAATGTTAGAGTAATATAATTCATTTCATTTATTATTTCACGAAGATACTATAAAGATCTATATAATTAAGTAATTATACAGAGCTTTATAGTATCTTCGTAAAATAATTATTATTCTACCATAAGTTTGCAATGATCCAAAGTGATATTAAGTTTTGCAGTTATCTGAAGTGTCCGAATACTTTTGACTGGTAGTGTATATTTGAATATATTAATGCAACTACATATTTCGAATATAATATATATATCTATAGTATTATATAATATATACCGTTGCTTAAAAGTTTGGATACACCAGTCGATATTTCTTGCTGCACTGAAAGTTACACAGCTTCCTAAAAAAAAAGATAACCAAATTTACCGAACGGCGTTTTTGACGGGAATAAATTCAGCTTTATATTGCTTTTGTGAAATATTTTTTTATAATTTTCTTTTCGACCCGGTACGCACTTTTATATGTGACTGATTTTCGGCTTTTTTCGACCATCGAGAATTGGGCGCATGACTTATGAAAAAAAAGTTTGTTACGTTTATCCATGATAAACTTGAACGGGGTAGCAGGAACTCCATTTGCCGTTTTTTATAAAGTTTTGTACGATTTTTTTCGCAATGTTATTTCATTTTTTTCTAAAAAAGACTCATTCTAGATAATGCAATGTAACTCAAGAACTAGAGGGCTTAAGAAGAAATGTCAAGGACGAAAAACGTCGCGTAAGCTTATACTGGATAGACTGGCATTTTTTAAGAATTTTAGCGCGAGATTTTTTCTCACAGGAAAACGCCCATTAATCCGATAGAACTGGAGTAAGACTGTGAATACAAGCATTCTTTTACGAATTGCCTATAAAATAATAATAAATCGATATTGAGCAAATTTGATTGTTTTCACATATTAATATTGCACTAATAATTTGATAATGGGACGATGTATTTTTATTAATTTCGTATTATTTTCGTCATCGAACGGGTTACCGATCAGGCCACAATGGAATGATGATGGAGGAGAATATCGAATTTGGGCCGAAAGCAGGTTAGGTGGGGTCGAGGCAACAGTTTGAGATTGAAAGCAGGTTGAGGAGGCTTGTGCTCTGCACGTTTCACTAAAACTGGCGGTCGAGAGAAGGTTTGGGAGGTCTAGTAGAGGCTACCCTGACCAAGAGGAGGTCTCTTCATGGCACTGAACTCGACAAATGAGGTTTCGTCGGTTCAATGGAGGCTGGCGCTTATGTATTACAAAAGAAATGGCTCCTGCGAGGGTTCAGAGGAGGCTAAAAATTTCGACTCGGGATGTTACCGATGAGAAAGGTCCCGATTTGTTACCGTTCCGTTTTCGGGGTAACTCGGGCAGAAAATATAGATTCCGAAAGGAATATTCTATTAGAATATTCCAGCTCCCGAAATAATATTTCAGCTCTCGATATTGTACGAGATAAAGTTCTCGCTTGAACCGGCGATTTCGCATGGTCCGATGGGCAGGGTGTCAACTCTGCACCGTGCAACTCGCCCCTGTGTCAACTTGCCCGTTCAACTTGCCCCGCGGGCAACTCGCCACCGACCCAAGTGGACACCGTAGCAGCCTGCCATTTCCCGACGCTCGCGTATCCCCACTCTTCAGATTCGGGCCGGGCATTTTTTTGCTACCGTTTGAACTCGCACGGTGTCTCAACTCACCACGCGTAGTGTGCTCAACTTACATTGCCTAGCGGCTGTACTTTTTTTAAATCACCCATACCCGGGAACGAGAAATATACAAGCAAAATGTTTTCACATGTACCGACTACCCGCTCTGTCAGTTCTCTAGTTTATCGACTGATTTTGAATGGAAATTTCACGAGCGGCATTTTGTTATAGCTTTATTCTTTAATAATGCCACGAACATATATGTAGTCTCCTAAAATTTTAATTCTTCCATAAATCGCGGAAAAAAAGCGTCATTTTTGAGTACTTGAGAATAACGATAAGCAATACTAAGAGAACTGAAAACTCATATAATAATCGTGTGAAAGAAAAACTGGTGGCCTCGTACAGTTGGACAGATTTTCGTTGCCGTTGAAGAGGATGTTTAATTTTGTTCTGAATTTCATTTCTTGTGGCTCTTGATTTATTCTTAAAAATCATTGTGCACAGTCTACATTTTATAATCAACTTTTTAATCATAAAAAATATCGATGAAAAATCACAAGCATTTACAAGAAATTAATATCATGAAAAGATTCCTTCCATACAGATTGAAACGTCCACATTGTTATTAACCATGTTGTTCATATACTCAATGCCAAAGAACAGTGCATGTCGGATATATTTATTATTCATTAATGTGTAACATATCGTCTACTATGTATGAAAAAATTGAATCATCGTATAACATGAATACGCTGTGTTGAAAAGCGCAGAATCATTGGGGGGGGGAGGGGGGGGGAGGGGGGGGGGTGGGGGGGGGGGGGGTAAGGATAATTTGCTATAAAAAAAGCATATTTTCGATATTTTTTTGTTGACGACACTGTTTATTATATATTTATTTATATAATTAGTATGAAATAAAAGGACATTTGAAGAGTATTCTGTGAAATTTTCGTTAATAATTGTGCAGAAATGAGCCAGTGACAGCAAATCTTCTCAGACGTTAAGAGTTTTTATTTTTATTTTTTTTGTTTTCAATTTTTAGTCACACCTAGACTATAAAATAGCGAATTGAAATTATGAAAACAAAAACTCGACAGCGTTACCTCAAGAAACTTATTAACTAACACAATCTTCTTGGATTTTTTTTCTCGGATGATCCAATGATGAGTTATGCAGTTCACTGCAATTTTTTGGAGGTGTCTGCAAAGATGTGCTGTTAATGGCTCATTTCCGCATAATTGTTAATGACAATATTACAGAATATTCTTCAAATGTCCTTTTATTATATGCTTCTTACACAAATAAATATATATCAACTGTGTCGTAAAAAAAAATTATCGTAAATATGCTTTTTTATGCTTTTTTTCGTAGCGAAATAACCTTACCCCCCCGCCCCCTTAACACGTCGGGCCACCCTGGCCACTCGAAAAATGGGTATTATTTTTGAAAAGTCATAAACTCAACAGTATAAAACAATATATATTAATTTTTTAACCTAAGCTAAGAAACAGCTTTGAAAACGCCTCAAATAAATTTTATTTTGAAGTATTACAAGACGAATATTATTAAAAGATGAATTTCCGTTCCAGGCAAACAACGATAAAGCATCATCGTTGACAGAATCATGAAAAAAAAGTTTTTTTTTCATGTTGCCAAGTACCGAAGTAACTTGGCTCGGATCAGTACAGTAAATACTGATGCGAAAGAACGGATTTATAAATAAAAGCATCATTGTCGAATTTTTGTCAATACTTGTGGTTTTATTTATTTAATTCTTTAAAAGAATGCACAGCCGTTTGAGATTTTTTTATGCTACGATTCACATCCTACATCAATAACTGTTCATATAAACATCTGTATAACTATTTGCAGTACTGTGACAATTGAAAAATATTATATATTATATTCCTTTTTATCACATCACATTATTTATCACATGTTAGATACATTGTTTTTACATATTCGCAGTCATTCAAGTGTACATATTTTTACAACTAATTAATATTATCAACGTTCCTGTACATATTGGTGCATTTATATTTAGATACATTTTTTTGGGTAAGTATTGCACAGTAATTTAACGCGCTGTCCGCCGAGTAACAAAGGCCATAGCCGGGTAAATAGGGAAAAATTGCCCTCGCATTTTTTCCAGCGAAATTTGGAGTATATTCTGAGGTATAAAAAAACAAATTTTCTGAAAATGTCATCCCCGTCAACGCAATGGTTTTAGAAAAATGAATTTTTTTTTAATATAAAAAAATTCCGGAAACGGTTCAGTGGATCGATTTGAATTTTTTTTTGATACTTTTTCCAATCAAACGTGTTACGAAATAAAATTATAGAACATCTTGCGAAAGATTAAGGTTTGAAAAAAATGTTCCTTGTTTTATTTTTTTTACTATAATCCACTTGGGGTACGATAACGAATTTGTTTTCATATAATCATTGGGCACCTTATTAGATTATATAATTTTTTCAAAATGATCCATTTGGTACGCCACAGTGAAAAAAAAAGAAACACACTTTATTGATATATTTTCGTTATATATCTATATAACTAAAACATATCAATAAAGTGTGTTTCTTTTCGTCACTGTGACGTACCAAACCGATCATTTAGTCACATATCTATAATGTGTGTTTCTTTTTTTTTCACTGTGGCGTACCTAACCGATCATTTTGAAAAAGTTATATAATCCAATAAGGTGCCCATAAATTATATGAAAAAAATTTCGTTATTGTACCCCAAGTGGATAATAGTAAATAAAAATAAAACAAGGAACATTTTTTAAACCTTAATCTTTCGCAAGATGTTCTATAATTTTATTTAGTTCTATATATTTATTTTATCCTATATGTAGGATGTGAATCGTAGCATAAAAAAAATCTGAAACGGCTGCGCATAATTTTAAAGAGTTAAATAAATAAAACCACAAGTATTGACAAAAATTCGACAATGATGCTTTTATTTATAAATCCGTTCTTTCGCATCAGTGTTTACTGTACTGATCCGAGCCAAGTTACTTCGGTACTTGTCAACGATGATGCTTTATCGTTGTTTGCCTGGAACGGAAATTCATCTTTTAATAATATTCGTCTTGTAATACTTCAAAATAAAATTTATTTGAGGCGTTTTCAAAGCTGTTTCTTAGCTTAGGTTAAAAAATTAATATATATTGTTTTATACTGTTGAGTTTATGACTTTTCAAAAATAATACCCATTTTTCGAGTGGCCAGGGTGGCCCGACGTGTTAAGGGGGCGGGGGGGTAAGGTTATTTCGCTACGAAAAAAAGCATAAAAAAGCATATTTACGATAATTTTTTTTTACGACACAGTTGATATATATTTATTTGTGTAAGAAGCATATAATAAAGGACATTTGAAGAATATTCTGTATATTGTCATTAACAATTATGCGGAAATGAGCCATTAACAGCACATCTTTGCAGACACCTCCAAAAAATTGCAGTGAACTGCATAACTCATCATTGGATCATCCGAGAAAAAAATCCAAGAAGATTGTGTTAGTTAATAAGTTTCTTGAGGTAACGCTGTCGAGTTTTTGTTTTCATAATTTCAATTCGCTATTTTATAGTCTAGGTGCGACTAAAAATTGAAAACAAAAAAAATAAAAATAAAAACTCTTAACGTCTGAGAAGATTTGCTGTCACTGGCTCATTTCTGCACAATTATTAACGAAAATTTCACAGAATACTCTTCAAATGTCCTTTTATTTCATACTAATTATATAAATAAATATATATAAACAGTGTCGTCAACAAAAAAATATCGAAAATATGCTTTTTTTATAGCAAATTATCCTTACCCCCCCCCCCCCCCCCCCCAATGATTCTGCGCTTTTCAACACAGCGTATTCATGTTATACGATGATTCAATTTTTTCATACATAGTAGACGATATGTTACACATTAATGAATAATAAATATATCCGACATGCACTGTTCTTTGGCATTGAGTATATGAACAACATGGTTAATAACAATGTGGACGTTTCAATCTGTAATGGAAGGAATCTTTTCATGATATTAATTTCTTGTAAATGCATGTGATTTTTTCATCGATATTTTTGATGATTAAAAAGTTGATTATAAAATGTAGACTGTGCACAATGATTTTTAAGAATAAATCAAGAGCCACAAGAAATGAAATTCAGAACAAAATTAAACATCCTCTTCAACGGCAACGAAAATCTGTCCAACTGTACGAGGCCACCAGTTTTTCTTTCACACGATTATTATATGAGTTTTCAGTTCTCTTAGTATTGCTTATCGTTATTCTCAAGTACTCAAAAATGACGCTTTTTTTCCGCGATTTATGGAAGAATTAAAATTTTAGGAGACTACATATATGTTCGTGGCATTATTAAAGAATAAAGCTATAACAAAATGCCGCTCGTGAAATTTCCATTCAAAATCAGTCGATAAACTAGAGAACTGACAGAGCGGGTAGTCGGTACATGTGAAAACATTTTGCTTGTATATTTCTCGTTCCCGGGTATGGGTGATTTAAAAAAAGTACAGCCGCTAGGCAATGTAAGTTGAGCACACTACGCGTGGTGAGTTGAGACACCGTGCGAGTTCAAACGGTAGCAAAAAATGCCCGGCCCGAATCTGAAGAGTGGGGATACGCGAGCGTCGGGGAAATGGCAGGCTGCTACGGTGTCCACTTGGGTCGGTGGCGAGTTGCCCGCGGGGCAAGTTGAACAGGCGGCAAGTTGAACGGGCAAGTTGACACAGGGGCGAGTTGCACGGTGCAGAGTTGACACCCTGCCGGTCCGATGCCGCGAGCGTGTTGACATTTTTTCTGTTAACGCGCTCTGTCTCGCTCTCGCATAATCCCTCGCACGCCGGCCTTGGTCGCGCGAGGTACAGAGTCGCTACCGAATCTTCGCGTGAGACGGTTGTCTCCCAAAATCGCGATCGCTCCCGATTTTGAAGCTATCGTGATAGAGTTGTCGATCAGACGCTCCAATGGTGGGTCAGGGCGGATCCCCCTGGCCCCAGGGCATACCGGTTGAGAAATCCGGTGAAACAAAATTCTCTGGCGCCCCGGGTATTGCGGATGCATGCGCGCGGGGTGGACGGCCGAAGGTGACGGTTTCTCGCACCAGATCTCGTGGTTAAGTTCTCGATTCCGTGGTCAGAGAAAAAATTTCCCGTCACAAATGGTGCCCAACGTGGGGCCACGCCGGCGAGTAGCAGTTCTCGTGAAAGTTTAAGGGGAAAAACGGAAAGGAATAATTAAATTATTCTTTTTTCCCGTTCTTTCCGCCTTTCTTGCTCTCGTCGAGAAAAAGAAATATTTTCTTTTTCTCTTAGTTCTCGTTACGCGTTTTCGTGTGTTCGCGACTGCTCTCGAAATAAATAAAAATGTGCTCTCGAGAAAAAAAACAGTGCTCCCGGAAAAAGAAAAAGTGCTCCCGTGAAAAAAAAGTGTTCTCGATTCCCAGGGATTATCGTCCATTCGGATTATTGATCATCTTCCGGTGAGTTCCCGACACAGTCGGAAAATTTTATTTTCGAAAAAATTTACGAATTTTTCTTTTTTCTTTCCGGCGTGGTTTCCGCGATGCGAGGCTCCGCGGAGTTGCGTCGTTCTCGTGATCGGGGGGAGTTATCCCTCGACCTCCCCGGTGCTCTCGCGACTTTAAAAAATTATTTCGAAGGGAAAGAAAAAAAAGGCATCTTTTTATTTCTTTCCGTGATCCCGAGCACTTCGAAAATTTATTTTCGAAGAGCAAAAAAAAAAAATATGCTAGCTCCTGTGGTTGGGAATTTGACAAAAAAACTCAAATTCCAAGCCTGCTCTCGCTGATTTCGGAAACGAAATCGAGTTCTCGATATGGAATTTTTTTTCATGTATGTGCTCCGTCCTTTGAATTGGCTTGTGTCTTTTTTTGTCGTGTAATTCGTTTGGTTAAAGTTTTCTTGTTTTCTTGTCTTTGTTCCCGGGATCTCGAAAATTTATTTCGAGATCTGTCTGCTCTCGTTACCCGAGAATTTCGTAGATTTTCTCGGGGGATCTCGATATCGAAATGACGTATTTTTTCGTTGTTGTTCTGTTTGCGTGTTTTTTTTCGATCTGCTCCCGGGGTTTCGAAAATGCTTTTTCGAGACCCGAATAATTGCTCCCGTTAGTCTGAAAATATATATATTTTTTTTTCGTTTTTTTCCTTTTCGGCCGGTTCTCGAATTTTCGAGAACGACGAAAATCGTTCTCGGGCTCCGTTCTCGTACCTCGCGGCGAGACCCGCGCGATACCACACATCGGGTGTCCCCGAGGTGGCACACGCGATATCACATATCGGGTGTCCCCGAGGTGGCCCGCGTAATCAAGTAGAACTTGATTATGCGTCGCGCGTTCCCGTTGTAAGTGGGATTACAATTTTTTTTGTTTTTTTTCCTTTCCCCTTACAGATCTCGAGCAGAGCCAATAGGATTTTTTAAAAATTTTTTTTTGTTCTCCCCTTTGGCTCCAGCCTCATCGGAATTTTATTTCGATTTGAGGTTTTTACACCGATCCCGGATAGAGAGAAGACTTTTTTTTTCTTTCTTCCTCTATCGCTCTCGACCTCGTCGAATTCGTTCGACGGAGAGGAATAAAAATTTCCCCAGTTCCCGAAATTCCGAAAGGTCCTTTCGGATCGAGAGAAAATATTTTTTTTATTATTTTTTAAAATTAATTTTCTCTCTCGCTCACGTCCCGTCGAATTCACTCGACGGGAGGGAATAAAATTTCCCTGTTCCCGTAAATCCGAATGAATAGTTCGGATCGAGAGAAAATATATATATTTTTTTTTAATTAATTTTCTCTCTCGCTCACGTCCCGTCGAATTCACTCGACGGGAGGAAATCAAATTTCCCTGTTCCCGTAAATCCGAATAAATAGTTTGGATCGAGAGAAAATATTCATATTTAAAAAAAAAAAAATTTTTTAATTAATTTTCTCTCTCGCTCACGTCCCGTCGAATTCACTCGACGGGAGGGAATCAAATTTCCCTGTTCCCGTAGATCCGAACGAATAGTTCGGATCGAGAGAAAATATCAATATTTTAAAAAAATTTCTTTTGGAATTGATTTTTTTTCTCTTGCTCACGTCCCGTCGAATTCATTCGACGGAAGGGAAATCAAAATTTCCCAGTTCCCGAAATCCGAAAATTTCTTTCAGATCGAGAGGTAATTTTTTTAATTCTTTTTTTGTTTCCTCTCGCGTTCTCGATTCCGTCGGATTCTTTCGACGGAAGGGAATTCAAATGCTCCCGGTTCCCGAAATCCGAATATTTCTTTCGGATCGAGAGAATATTGTAATGTCGGTTTGGGGACGATTGTCTATTTTTTAATTAAAGGAGTGACTGACTCGCTACAGAACACGGTTGTAGGATGAATCAACTCGGTGTACACGAGGTTGAGCTACTTGAGCTACGTTTATTCAACTGACAGAGATTCGGCGTCTTACAAATTTGGTGGCTTACTCATCACTTAGCCTAGAACGGAGGCAACTTATAGGGCTGGAGCGTGGGAAATCGAGAATAGTGGGAGGAAGGGCCTACGTGAGGTTGGGGGCGTTATTCGGGAATTTTCCAAGGGGATAAGGCTATGAGAGGGTTCTCTGGGAATTCAGAAAACCAGTATTTGACTATTCCATTCGGGACCTCGATTGGGCGGAAGCCATAAATTTGGAGAAGCTCCGACGATTGTCCGAATGCAACTGCATCGAGCGGTGGTGACAAAAATGTACACGGGAAAAATGTTAGGATCCTTCTAATGTTTGTGTAGGAGTTTTCGTCGGAATGTCGGTGGATGAGACGGAGGTGATAAAATTCGAAGACTGTCGGAAAGGAAAAAAGGAAAAATTCTCACCCTATATTACACCTCCCCCCTAATTTAAGAAAATTTATACAAAAAAAATGAATTTTCTTTAAGCTTTAAGACTAGTGGACCGACGGCGACCCACTGGTTTCGCAATATTATGAGCATTACGATTTCCGGCGATTTCCAGCATGGAACATTCTTCTCCATCGTAGTTTACACGGTAGTCTACATGTTCGTTATTCTGGTGAAAACAGTTGTTGTACACATTGATACGAGGGGAGAAGGTTGCTTTGAATAGTCTAGTGAACATATTGGATAAACAACCACATAATCCGCATCTGAACATGAGATACAAGAGAACAACGCCAGTACAACTGTAGCCGAGATACCTGATACCTTCGTAAGTCGTCTCGAAAAATGTCTTGGTCCGTTTACGTTGTCCAATTTGTCGGCCTCTTCTGAGACTTCGAAGTAACATGACGCTTACATCACTAATTCCTATAATTGCCGCAAAAGCAGATTTTTCTAGGGGTACAGGTGGAACGTTACTAGTCGCTGTTTGCTCTCGAATAGTTTTTAGAGCTGCGATTAAGTCGGCAGGATTAAGGATTTGAGGATTAATAATCCCTTGTTTCCCATCATTGACTGCATTCAAGACATTATTCAGGCATTCGCTGTATTCATCTATAAGAGTCTCTAGAAGGGTCACTTGTGCGGTAATCTTAATATCTCTAGTATTATCAGCTATCGCAAAATTGACTTTCGCATAGGACTTAAAAGGTCGTTGATTTTCAAGGCGTAGTTCTTCTATGGCTTTGAAAAGTGTAGAGGCCATGCCCTTAACTATTGCTGTTTGATTTCGAATTAGGGTACTCATTTTCTTATTATCAGCGTGAAGTTCATCGATCTCATTGTTATAATATTCGGCATCGGAATTTTGTAAGGTTCCAAACAGGATTTTGCTTATATCGCCAATAAAGTTAAATACGCCTCGTTTAAATCGGGGGTTATAATCGATGATGTTCATTAATCTAGATCTTCTGGTATCTATTCTATTTAACCTCTGCTGAAGGATCTCGATCGATGCAAACTCCGAGTAGTTCTTCCTTTCGTTGTCTCCATTGCAAACCGTGGCCAACCCCAGTGAAGCTTGCATCAGTTCGTCCCGATGTAGATTTATTTCGATGAGGTCGACGTAGTTGACTACTGTCCAGGTTTGGTGATAGATCACGGCGTTTCCTAGGTTTTCCATATATTAGTGCCTTCGAGTGGTTCCACCCTTAATTCGTTAGTTGTAACCCATGTCAAGGGAAGGGGAAGGAGTGACAGCAACATAATGCCTGCACAGAATGTTTGATTAGTTTCTATGATAAGGTTTTAACTTGTTAACATGGATTAGTTTTCTTCTGTTGTTTAGCAATATCTCGTAGTTTACGTCCGATGTTTGTTCTAAAATGATAACTGGTCCTTCCCACTTCGGGGCCAGTGGGGTCTTGTCTCGCTCTTGAGCAACGAGGACCTCGTCGCCTTTTGCGAAGACGGGTATAGTGCGATGTATGTGAGCATCCTGGACTGCCTTGTATCTTTCTTTAGCTGCGATTAAATTATCGCGTCCTCGTTTGACGATGCGTTCGTGATCCGCACGTATTCCTTCGAAGTATTCGTCAATCGTCGTATTAGTCCTTTGAGCTGGCAAATTATTTGGAATATTGGGTTTTCTTCCGAACTGCATTTCGAATGGAGTTAGTCCTGTCCCTTCGTGTTTAGCTGTGTTATAAGCCATAGAGACGAACTTTAATTTCTTGTCCCAATCTTCTTGATGGTCGTATATCGATGCTTTAATTTGTTCTTTTATCGGTCCGTGTGCTCGCTCGAGGCTCCCATTACTCTGAGGATGAAACGTTGTCGTTGTCATGTGGGAGATCTTAAAGAGCTTTTCTAAATACTTGAACGTTTGGCTGATGAAGTTTCGTCCGCCATCGGTTAAGATGATTTTCGGAGGTCCGTGAATGTAAATAAAGTTTTCAACCAGTGCTGTCACTGTTGATTGGGCATCCTGCGATTTTAATGGGATCAGTGTAATGTATTTTGTGAGCTGGTCTTGTACAGAAAGAATGTACTTATGACCCTCGTACGTTTCAGGTAGTGGACCCACAAGGTCCAATGCAATTTTTTCGTTGGGTTTCTCCGGTGTGTCAGTAATTATTGCTTTTGCTCGTGGTTGTGTTCGCACGAGCTTCACCCTCTGGCACGTGTCGCATCTACGGATGTAATCTTCGATGTCTCTTTGCAGGTTGGGCCAGGTAGCAACGGCCTTCACCCGATCGAGGGTCTTTGCTACTCCGAAATGACCTGTCGCGCTTGTCCCGTGGTATTGCTTTATGATGTCTATCCGTTCCTCTTCTGTACCTGGCTCGTACAGTTCCATGTCGTAAAGATAAAGAAAGGGTCGTTCTGTTTTCCTTGACCAAATAAACGAGATCATCTGCTTAATTCTCATTTTTGTAACTGGATTTTCATTCAGGTATTTGCAACCTAAATAAATCTTGGTAGGTTCATTGGTAACCGACAGTTTTTCGACTAACATGTTATACCACTCGATTTCATCTTTTGCGAAATCGAGGTGCAGTTCATCTTCACTGTTTTCAAGTTGGTCGGTTATTTTGATCCGCGGTGTGTTCCTGGATGGTGCTTCCTCCAAAATTTCAGGAACCTGTGGACTTTCTTTCGATAGTTCGAACTCTATGTAAAGGGGAAAACTTTCATTTTCCATTTCTTCTCGATCATTTTGTTTTTCCACTGTGTTTTCGGTGTCTGCCGCGTTGTCGCTTTCTTCTTCGATGACGATATCTGATACTTCTTGCTTTTCGGTCCCCTCATTCGGAGCGCCGTTGTGCTTTCCTTGACGGGTAGTTACGGGGTATATCCGTGATAGGGCGTCAGCGTTTGTATTGAGCGTTCCTTTTTTATAAACGGCTTCGTATTCGTATTCCTCTAGTTTTAACCGGAGCCTCATTAGGCGACTATTCGTTGGAGGATTCGAGGTTTTGAGGATCCAGATTAGCGGCTTGTGATCCGTAACAATTTGAAATTTCTTTCCAAACAGATATTGGCGGAAGTGCTTGACAGCCCAGACTATTGCCAACATCGCTTTTTCCGTCGTCGAATATCGTTGTTCGGCTTTATTAAGAGTGCGTGATGCGTAAGCGATGGGACGATCTTTACCGATGGGTCCCTGCGATAGCACTGCACCTATGGCGTGGTTGCTCGCGTCGGTTGTGAGCACGAAAGATCCCTCGAAATCCGGATATTGGAGGACCGGAGATGTCGTCAGCGCTGTTCGTAATAGGCTGAATGATTGTTCTTGTTTGTCTGTCCAAGACCATGGTGTATCCTTCTTCAGGAGTTCTGTAAGTGGTTTCGCTAATTTGCTGAAATCTTTTATGAATTTTCGGTAATATCCAGCGAGTCCTAAGAACTGTTTAATCTGCTTCTGGTCACTTGGCCTTGGAAAATTCTGTACTGCTTCTGTTTTCTTTGGATTGGGTTTTACTCCTTCTTCCGAGATAACATGTCTCAAAAATTCCAATTCTGGCCGTAGAAATTCGCACTTGTCGGGCTGCAACTTCAAGTCTGAGTCGCGAAGACGGGTCAGCACGTCAATTAATTTCTTATTGTGTTCGTCGAGGGTTTGTCCGTAAATAATAATGTCGTCCAAGTCAACGAAGCATGTATTTCCGATCAATCCCCTCAACGCGTTATTCATCATGCGTTGGAATGTCGCAAGTGCGTTCTTCAATCCAAACGGCATTCTGTTGTAATGATAGTGACCTGATGGTGTGGAAAACGCTGTCTTCTGCTTGTCTCGTTCGTCCATTGGGATTTGATGAAATCCCGACGCTAGATCGAATGCGGTAAAATATTTTGCTCGACCTAATTGATCCAAAATTTCGTGGATGCATGGGAGAGGATAGCCGTCGTGTGTCGTTTTTTCGCTCAATTTCCAAAAATCAATGACGATCCTCCACTTCTGTTTTCCTGATGCATCCGATTTCTTAGGTACCACCCAAATAGGCGAGTTGTATGGTGAGTCACTCGGCTCTATTAATTCTTTCTCCAGCATTTCGTTTACCTGCCTGTCGATTTCTTCCTTGTGAACCGGCGGGTACCTGTATTGTTTGGTGTTCACGGGTGTATCATCACTCGTGATGATCCGATGCTTGACCATTTTTGTGCCTGGGAGTGGATCACCAGGTAGGGCAAATACATCTGGAAAGCTGGAGACGATGTCCCAAACCTTTTCTGCTTGATCTGGTGGGACGTGCTCGAGTCGAACGTTTTCTTTTAATGTGTGAATACGTTCGGCAGTATTCGTAATCTCTATAGCATTGACACGAGCTACATCCTTCGGTGCGTCTTGGCGCTCCTCCTCAGGCGAACGGGCGGCTTCACAGAAAGGAATGCCCTGTAGCTGGTCAATTGTAACCGTCATCGGTTCTTCCGAGTCATTCAAAAATGGCACTCGGGTTTCGTAATCCTTGGCTTCGAAGATGCAAGGCACTGTTGCTTCTGGATTGTTCTCGTCCGTGATGGCTGTTCCGTTTTCAATATTCGTACGAACCGTAATAAAATAGATCGTTCGTGGCGGGATGGTGACAGAAACTTTCTCGAATTCAAATCGTTGATCGTCGAACATTGAATAATTTTCTCTTCCGATACCGATTTTTGTTTGGTACTTTTCCATGAACGGAATGCCGATCAACCCATCCTCGTCTAATGGGAAGTCATTGGGAACGACGTGAAAGATGTGAATCTTTCCTTGAAATTCTTGCCTAGCAGCAAATAACGATTCATGTTGTTCATTGCCCATGGAGAACGGTGTCTTAATGTTTCGATTGATCTGCGATCCTTTTGACAACATGCTGATTTTAAGTAAATTTATTGCTGAACCGGTATCGAGGACAAAACTGCCTATTCTGCTGGCTGTTCGGGTGGGAAGTTTGACCACTCGTTTAGCGGATCCGATGGCATTGACTTGAGGAATTCGTCTCGTGTCGTAGTGGTTGCTTCTTCTTCCGGTATGTGATTGACTGCTGTTCGCATTGGTTGGTGATTGTGGGATTGCCCGTTGTGAAAAACCGATTGTTTGGCTACGTTCCTGTTCGTATTTTTGTAAGTCGTATGCTCTTTTGCGACAGTCGCGTTCGGAGTGACCTGCGCGGTTACAATACCGGCAAACGATCGACGGGAATGGTGCGCTTAATGGATTTCCAGGAGATTTATGATAGGGCGGCTTACGAGTCTCTGAGCTACCTGTGCTTTTGTCGCTTAGGTTAAGGCTGCGTGTCATCATTTCTCGGGTGTAGTCGTATGCCTCTGCAGCTTGTGCTCGGGCTATCGCTGCACGAATGTTTTCTGGTTTTTGTGCACGCACTTCCGTGGAGATCTCTTTTTTCAATCCTAACAGGTATTGGTCCAGCCCTTGTTGACGTTCATACTCTATTATAAATCGTCGCTGTACCTCGTCTGCGGTTGAGTTGGCTAGCACAGACAGGAGTTGATTTTGCACTTCGAGGAATCTATTTGTAAATTTTGTTACGCTCTCATTTTTTTGCTGAAACATCCGTGACCTTTTGTCGCGCCAGACGCTAGCCGGTTGAACGCTTCCAAAAAGTATCCGTAAACATTCATAAAGTTTATCATATGAGTTCGTTTCGTACTCTTGAATTTCTCTTGCTGCATCCCCGATTATTCTTGTTGCAATTACGAGTCGTCGAAAATAATCCGATCTTAGTACTTGTGGCCTGACTTCTTCAATGGAGCTGATAAAAGTTTCGACTCCGATATTTTTCCCATCAAATTCCCGAATTAGTTCGAGTGCTTCTTTTGGTTGAAGTTCTTCGATATCATCTTCTGACGAGATACTTGGTGGACGTGTAGTGTCATGCTTTATTTCCGGTGCCACGCTCGAATCGTTAATTTTATTCCAAGTGCTTTTAATTGCCGCGTTCACGCTTGATAGCGACATATTGTTCAAATCCACAGAGTCAGTCTCGGAATCGGTTGTTATGATTTGTGACTCGCGGTAAAGAGTGAATGAATCTTTACTCACCGATTCCTTCCGTGGATCCAGTTCTGTTCGTAGACTCTCGTAGACTCGGCGTGTCGTCGATCGGTCCTATGTTCCCAGCGTTGGTTAGTCAGCACACCCCACACTTAGCACCAATTGTAATGTCGGTTTGGGGACGATTGTCTATTTTTTAATTAACGGAGTGACTGACTCGCTACAGAACACGGTTGTAGGATGAATCAACTCGGTGTACACGAGGTTGAGCTACTTGAGCTACGTTTATTCAACTGACAGAGATTCGGCGTCTTACAAATTTGGTGGCTTACTGATCACTTAGCCTAGAACGGAGGCAACTTATAGGGCTGGAGCGTGGGAAATCGAGAATAGTGGGAGGAAGGGCCTACGTGAGGTTGGGGGCGTTATCCGGGAATTTTCCAGGGGGATAAGGCTATGAGAGGGTTCTCTGGGAATTCAGAAAACCAGTATTTGACTATTCCATTCGGGACCTCGATTGGGCGGAAGCCATAAATTTGGAGAAGCCCCGACGATTGTCCGAATGCAACTGCATCGAGCGGTGGTGACAAAAATGTACACGGGAAAAATGTTAGGATCCTTCTAATGTTTGTGTAGGAGTTTTCGTCGGAATGTCGGATGAGACGGAGGTGATAAAATTCGAAGACTGTCGGAAAGGAAAAAAGGAAAAATTCTCACCCTATATTACAATATTTATTTTATTTTTTTTCTTTTTCTTCTTTCTCTCGCGGTCTCGTTTCTGTCGGACTCTTTCGACGGAAGGGAATGCATATTCCCTCAGCTCACGAAATCCGAAAATGTATTTCGGATGGAGAGGATTTTTTTTTTCTCTCTCTCGCTCTCGCATATGATCCTGTTTGAGGGTTCTCGGACGGGGGAAGGAAAATTCCCCCCGATCTCGCCTTTTGGAAAAATTTTATTTTTCCAAACAGACAGACTTGTTGTTTTGTTATTTTTAATTTTTTTTTCTGTTCTGTCTCCTGCTCTCGACCTCGTCGAACTCAATTCGACGTAATGGGATACAGTGTATCAGCTCTCGATTCAGCCAGCCACGCTCTCGTGTTCCGAGTGTCCCGGGGGGAATACCCCATGGCGACCGGAGACAGGGTACCTGAGCTCCCGTCATGGCTCTCGGAACGCTCGTCCGAAGAAGCGGACGAGGTTTTACCGATCGCGGACCTGGCACTGGGCCCGCGGAGCTCGACCTTGGGACAGCCGACCCGACCGGGTCTTGCCCAGGCGACCGACGCGTGACGCCTAGCGCAGCCACGAAGCTCTCGAGATATTGGACGCCTTGTTGCTACCATGCAACAAGCGAACGTCAGCTCCCGAAAAGGCGATACGTGAGCGCAACCTCTTGCGGTCTGCCCCACCACGCCAGGGATTCCCGAGGCCCCTTTATGAGCCAGTTCCAGAGGGACAAGGCGGGCAAAGCCGCGCCCCCGCTACCGAGTGGTCCCCTGAAGACCACGGAAGCTACCGAAAAGCTGAGTGAACCCAGCTGCTGCAATTACGTCAAAACGGGTCACCGGCATAGAGAATGTCCGGACTACCGGCGTCTCTTGTGCTACCGATAAGACCGTCAGGCGTGTCCACGACCCGTAACCCCTTTGCAATCGGGGAAACGGACAAGGAGGCGAGTGAGGAAATCTCCTCTGCCTCCCGTGATAAGCCTTGACGACTTACTTTCTCGACAAGCTCCCGTGTAGCGACACCACGCCGACCAGTTACCGAACCCGCAAACCGGCGAAGGCAGTTACGAGGTACACCCTCAGCTACCGATACGTCTCCCCCGAAGGAAATCCTTTCTTGGGATGACGCAAGAGTTAACGTCGGGTCGGACGCAAGTAGAGGCACCCATCGGGTAGAGCCCTCATTCGTGGCTGACCCCTAAAAGCTCCCGTTAAAGGCCTCTGGCCCATAGTTATATGCGAGATGGCAACACCCCACAGCTCCCTCAATATGGGCCTCTGGCCCAGCGTTCTCGCGTAAGGCAACAACGCCTCTCATTTCCCGCAATGTGGGCCTCTGGCCCATGGTTCTCGTGCGAAGTGGCAACACGGCAATGGATCTCCGCCATGCCAGCCAGGCCTCTGGCCTTGGCGTTCGCAGAGGCCACAACGCCTCACAGTTCTCGCAATACGGGAATTAGCCTGGGTTCTCGCGCAGGGCGGCAACGTCCCGCAGTTCACGCCATGAGGGGCCTCCGGCCCCAGTTCTCGTGCAGGACCGTGATGTCCCGCAGTTCCCGCGATAGGGGGCTAAGCCCCTGTTCCCCGGCGAGGAAAATAAACCTCGTAGTTCCCGTGAGTCGCGACGACGCGACTCAGTTCTCGGCACTAAGTACCCCGGAGAAGGGGATAGAAAACTTGTAGCAGTTCCTGTAGAGTTCCCGGAGCCACTACCGAAGTAAGGACACTCCGGCTGATTTGGTAAGTCCGATTCTGGTTCGATTGTTCCGTTCTTAGTGGTGGTACTTGTGGTGGTACGGCAGGTCTCGGTCTCTTCCCCTATATTAAGGCTCCCGATTTGTAATTGGAAGAGACAACCAGGCTACCGTTTACGCAAAAAATGTCAAATGTGTTGAAAAAAATGCCGAAACACACTTATTCAATGTGAAATGTGTTTTGAAAAAAAAATGCCGTTCGAGAAAGACTCAAAGTTGTCTTTGAGCCTTTCTCGATCGTTTCAGCACTTTTGTTCAACAATTTTTTAAATTAATTTTCTAAGGGGAAAAGTAAAAACTCATTTACGTATTGGGAGAAACATTGCTTTTTCATCATATTTTCCAAATACCGTTTGCACTAAAATTTTAAACGCCCGCTCGTTTTAAGAGGCGTGAAAAAACGAGCATTTTCAATAATATTTTTTTTTATAGTAATTAAGTTGGTTTTACCAAAGTGGTTACGAAGACTTTTTATGTTATATTTCAACTTGACTTGTCCAAATTTTCAAAGAAAAATATTGATTGTTTAAAAACATATCGCCATCTTTGTCGGACCCCCTTCGGCATGTAGTGCTTTGTGGTGACCATCATAACATTTTACTGGATCATCTGAAATTAAAAAAAAAAAAACAAAAAAAAATTATTAGTTTAATAATAAATCTAGTCCTCAATCGAAGCTTTTTTTAATTAACAAAATGGCGGCTTCCGCCAGATAACTTTCGATTTTTGACCAAAAAATCGCTCGCTTACTGCTTTTAAAAAGTAGAAATTTTCAACAAAAATGAAAATCCTTCGATTAAGGACTAGTTTTTAATGCTATCAATAAGCACACTAAATTTCATCAAAATCCATCGAGTGGTTTTTGAATTATAGTGGTCACCGACTTGAAAAACATGGTTTCGAGAAAAACGCGTTTAAAGTTTTTCGATGTGGATACGGTATTATGTGTTCGTAAAATGTTGAGCTCGATGGCTGAAGCTAAACTTTTTTTAAATGTATTTTGATCCGCCGAATCTGAATATCACAATTTTTTGCCGAAAAGTCGAGCTTTCAATTGTTTATAGCCAATTGTTATAACAATTTTAAAAAACTAAAGTTTTTTCGGGGTAAATTAAATATTTTTTTTTACATTTTGGGCAATTTTAAAGCGAAAGTGTTGTTTATAAAATTTGGCTAAAGTTCATAGTTTTTAAGTGATAAATTTTCGAAAATTTCTGAAAGGGTTTTCCAATTTTACACTTGATTGATGTATAGAAATACTAATTAAATAATTACTTACATCGAATCATCAATTCCTGGCCCATACAATAGGGCTTCTGCCGATGTGGCAGCTTCCAAAATATCAATTTATTTTTGTCTTCGAAGCATTCTGCCTTCCCGGGTATTATCGTTCGCGCGTTTGTCAGCTGCTCCCTGCCATGGGGACCCGACGCCCCTTCACTAATTGCGGGATATTCCGTAAACTATTCATCGGATTGACTCAAAATTGTCAGGGAATATTTTCGAAACATCATACTCCAATAAAGTTAAAAAAAAAACGATTTTTTGAAAATTCTGACTGCATCTCACTCCTTAAGCAACTTCACCATGCGTCCGGCGGGGCGAGCGACTGCGGGTTCGGTCGCATTGGCGATACTCGTGGCGTCCTCGCTGCGGCCGCTCCCCTCGCTCGTGCCGCTGTCATGCCGATAGCCGCCCTTCTCGCGCCGTTGGGCTCCTTCAGGCGTCTCTTGCCGCTGCGGCTGCTGCTGACGGCCACTCTTCTTTTTATTGTGGCGCCAAAATTTCGTCTTTGTAACTGTAAAAAATAAATAATCAAATATAAATAATTACCGATGCAATGATTTAGTGGCAAACATGCTAGCCACTAGACCATTGCACCGGCAATCATTTATATTTTATTTGTTTATTTTATTATTTATTTTTTACAGTTACATAGAAGAAATTTTGGCGCTGGAATAAAAAAAAGAGTGGCCGTCAGCAGCAGCTGACGGCCACTTAATGAAGTTGGTGAAGTTGCTCAAAACGAGCGTGCGTTTAAAATTTGGGTACAAACGGCATTGGAAAATATGATAAAAAAATTAATGGTTCTCCCAATTGGTAAATGAGTTTTGACTGTGCCCCTTGGAGAATGAATTTACAAAATTGTTGAAGAAAAGTGCCGAAACGATCGAGAAAGGCGTGTGTTTCGGCATTATTTTCCAACACATTTCACATTGAGGTGGGGGTCAAAACTTTGAAAAGCCAAATATAGAACGACAAAGATTTCGAAATGATATAATTATAAACTTAAAATAACGAACTGTAAATTAATCGAAATTGTATCCTTCGACCGATGACGAAATCGAATAACTATTACACTAAAGGATTATTTATTCGAGAGCTCATTTATTCGAGAACGTGTATTCAGATTATCTGCAGTTTGAGTCATACAAATACTTATTCAAACAATCTAGAACATTCATATCTCCGAAATAGAACGAAGTGAGTATCTAATATAGGTTCTATAGCAAAAGCCATATATTGAGGATACAAACTTTGAATGTGTAGATCTTAGATAGGCAAACGAGCGATGATCCAAAATAGCGAACATCAAAGAAGTGGACGAGTTCCTTCATCATTTTTTGCCGATTTTCACTAACACGTGCGAGATTTTGTTTAACTCTTTAAGGGGGGATATACATTTACAACGATCAAAAAATCAATTTCTTTTCTATGAGGGATAACACCACTGTAAGAATTTGGAAAAATCGGTTTCTTTTGGCTTCAAAAATACTTTGGGGTCATAAAAACAATATGCAATTGGTCCTGCAACGATTTTTTGAAAACGTAGTTCAGGTACACGTGTGAGCCAGAAGTTTCGGTCGAAGCGTATAATAACATCCAATGCCTTTACGATGCTGTTGGTTGTAAATTTTTTACAGGGCTTGTACCCTCTATATGTCCCACACATTTGCACCTCATGCATAAATAGGTCTCATACTCGTATAGAGAGCGGCGCTGTAATCGTGGCAAAAGCGCGGTTTTCGTGAAAATTTTAACCCAAATGCGCTACTAAGAAAAGTTTACAAGACCACAGGCGCTTGCTAAAAGACTGAAAGCTGTGGCAGCCATGTGTCAAGCAAATGCAGCTAAACGCGATGAGAATAACCATAACCTCAACGATCTGCAACTAAAATTCGCTGTCGAAGGACGTCAGATCGTGGATTTACAACATATTGACGACAGTTTAGATTGTATTCGCTATATCAAAGACAAAACATGCATGAATACATGCATAAATTGAGCAAATTAAATTTGTTTGCAGAATTAATTTATTTCACATCCGTCTTAGAATTACTAGAACTCGGGGGAAGAAACACGCTTCGAGTTCCCAGACCACGCGCCGATCAGCTAACTGCCGCGTACGCTGTTGCCATTCCGCTACAGATGGTTGGGCCCGAGTTCGGTGTGGAATGAAATTACCACTTTTCATAAGTCGATATCTCCGAAACTAAACGGTCAAAGTTTGTCATTTTTTTAAAATCAATCCCACAATGTGTTTTTATTTTGAAATCCAAATATCCGCTCAAAACCTATATCGAGAAATGCGAGCAAACTGCTATCGGTTTACGTGTTAGGTATAGGGATCGCGTACAAAAATGCCCATATTCAATTGCAGTCATCTCATGAACTGAACGGTGAATCGAATTGAATTTTTGGGCATCAGTCCATGAAGGTCATATCTACACCATAGTTAGATTTCAGCCAATTCCTAAGATTTGACCAAAACTACAGAACTACCCCATAGATTGGATAAGTGTGTATACGTTAGGCAGGTTTGCGGTCCAAGAGCGTCGCGGTTTCGATCCCCGGTAGCAATGTCTTTTTTTATTTTAAACATATGTGAATTAAATATAATAAATAATGCCTGGACAGGCGAAAGTAGCTACAGCGAGAGAAAATTCGAAGTTTTGTAAATATAAAATGAAGAAAAAAAAATTAATAAAAAATCAATTCACTGGCCATCGAACCCGGACCGCAAGCATCGTTAATCCGTCATGCTGCCAACTCAGCCACGACGCTCATTAAGGATGAAGAAACATTTATGATACAAGGTTATCCATAATGTTTACTGTTGAAAAAAAACGCCGAAACGACCGCGGTAAGGACCCAAGATTTCTTTTTGAACCTTCCACAGTCGTTTCGGCGTTTTATTTTTCAACGCGTTTCGTCGTTGATTTTTTGGATAAACTTCCGAAAAGCGGAAACCGAATTTTGACCTGAAATTTGGCATACACATTTCTTTTAATGTTATAAGATATTCCCTGAAAGGATTTTTGGCGACACGCCATCGTTTTCGAGATATCGATTTTTGAAAGTTATTTTTTTCATCGCGCGCCGCTATATCTATAGCTGACGGGCTCAGCTATCGCTATGGCTTATCGCGCTCACCGCTTTATGCGGATCTTCGTCTGGTGTACCCCCCCCCCCCCCCCCACACCCGCCGCGCAATCTGTTGCATTGACGTTTTTGGTGTAATGCTGGTTTTTGGTTTTCGCGTTTAATGGAGAATTTATTGGTACCCAAATATTTATATGAATTTAGAAAAATTCATTGGTACCCAAACTCGGATATCTGGAATCGCGGGGTGCGTAGAACACTCGGGTGGCCGCAGAGCACCTCTTCCATTTTTGTCTTCACCTTTCGTTTATTGTTTTTGGCTTTTTTATTCGATTTTTTTTTCGTTTACAAAAAAATATTTTATTTTTTTTCTCTTATTTCGTGATTTTTTCGATTTTTTAAAAGTTTTTTTCTCTGATTGTTTTGTTTTTTTTGTTATTTTATAATTTTCAATGCGTATTATCCGTATAATAAAGCGAAAGTTAGTCCCGAACGCAGGCGCCATTACGACGTATCCGTAAAAATGAGAATTCGCTATACGAGATTTAACACCATAAGCGCGCCGGTCGTGGAAATGTTGGAAAGGGGGTTTCTCCAAACAAACTCAACGAAGATTCGGACAAAGCGAAAGGCGCGATAAGATATATAGGTATAGCCGTAGCTGAGCCCGTCAGCTATAGATATGGTAGGCGCGCGATAAAAAAAATAACTTTCGAAAATCGATATGTCGAAAACTATGGCGAGTCACCAAAAATCCCTTTAGGGAATATCTTGTAATATTGAAAGGAAGATGTATGCTAAATTACAGGTCGAAGTTCGATTTTTGCTTTTCGGAAGTACACCCATTCATTTAATTGTATTTCGCGCCTCTTCCTCGAGATCATAGATGTAGTACCCCTACTCCGCACAAGTGTCTCCACCAATTTAAAGCTAGGGAAACGAAACTTCCGTATGTCTCGCGGGCAGCCGCCGTCGTGAGCGCCACCGCGTCGATCTTCATTCTTTCGCTTGGTGCAAGTGTCATCAGACTTACATCGCGAAAAGATAATAAAAAATAAAAAAAAGTAATTATGGGCAAGAAAAGTAAGAACAGGAGGGAGAAATCGGAAGAGGACAAGAAGAATTACCGACTTCGACGAAAAATTCGACGTTTGGAGAAGGATTTCCGACGCACAGTGCTTCTGGTATTTTATCAGAAGACACGCCCTCGTTTGACGAAGGTTTATGGTGCGAATTACGACAAACCGGGTTTGACCCGTACAGTTTGAATTTTTTCGGCCATTGGGATAACCGATTATCGCCGCGAAACTCGTCGAGGCGTTCTTGGTCTCGACAGGCATCGAGAAGAGCGTCATCGCGACACTTTTCGAGCAGCTCGTCATCTCGACGTAGACGCTCGCTACATCGCCACACGGCGAGACGTTCGCTCTCCGGATGGCGTTTACGGTCGCCAGATTACTCGTTTTACACCGAGTTATACGTCGAGGCGCTCGACGTCTATGGGACGAATGCCAACGAAATCGTCATCGAGGCAGACAGAAAACATGGGGAACAGGCGTTCTCAGTCTCATAGACGTTCGACATCTCGATCCCTTTTAAAACCTATTTATTCCTCTCCTGCAGGTCGTCCCTCAAGATCTCGATCCCGGCCCAGTCACTCGACGACGAGCTCCCAAGTGCAACCTCAGGGTGATAACGTGAATCAAAATGGGACAACCATCAATAGCGTTATCGAGGAGAACGAACAGGAAAAAACGTACCGGCCGATGGCCTCAGCGGAACGCAGAGGACGGAAAACGCGATCGAGAAGGAAAAAATCGTCCCGGAACATGAAGTAGAATTGCAGCAGGAGTTATACTAAGCGTGTTGGGGGCTCGTTAAAAAAAAAAAAAAAGACGGATGCGGCGATTCATAAAGGCCCTACCAACGTAGGGCTACTCGGATATTGTGAAACACGGACTTCAGGAGGAAGAAGTAAAGATACTTTTACAAAAGTAGCCAGTTCCGGAAAACTGTTCGTTCATTTCGATTCCCAAATTCAACGCAAAAATTGATGCTTCCGTTCAGGAAAACACGATTAAAAGGGATAAGAGAATCATGGAGAAACAAAAACGGATTGCGGCTTGTTTGACGGCTGTGAGCAAAGCCATTTCAATCACCCTTAAAATTGATAACTCTCAAAAGATCGGTTTACTCGAACTACTGAGCGATGGTGGGAGACTGCTCGCCTCGATCCATCGAGAAGAATCTCTAGCAAAAAAAAGATTTTATTCTAGCCAATTTGAATTCATCTTTGAAGACTACGCTCACAAACACTGGATAAAACAAAAAAAAACTTAAGCCTCCGACGAAACCGTTGCAGCAGAGCAACGGACAAAGGAGATCAAAAACCACGAAGGGCCCGCCGCGTCAGTCTGCGTACAATAGACGAACAGCGACCTCGAGCGGCCAACGACAGACATCATCGAGGACTACGGAGACGAAGAAGCCTTATCAACGCAAGGAATCGAGTCGGCCGGATGGCCGGAGTGGTTAGTTACGTCAATAAACGTAAGTAGACCTGCAGGCAGACTTAAATTGTTTGCTAACGCATGGTCAGAAATAACGGGTGACCCCGTAATCCGGAAATGGGTCCAAGGCGTCGAGATTCCGCTTACGTCCAAGAAAGAAACAGGATCCAATCGCATCCACGTGGTCGGAGCGGGAGCAGCTGTTGATCCAAAAACAGATTGACGAATTAATTGCTAAAGGAGCGATTGTAAAATGTTCACCGGGAAAAGAACAGTTCCTGTCGAACATTTTTTGAATCCGAAAACCAGATAGGTCGTATAAATTAATTTTAATTATTAAGGAAGTCAACGAATCAGTATCAACAAAACACTTTAAATTCGAGGACTGGAAAGTAGCGAAGAGACTGATTAGCCCACGGAATTGTTTGGCTACAATAGATTTGAAGGATGCGTACTACAGGGTGCGCCAGAGAAACTTACTTATTTGAAAGGTCAATAAAAACAAAAGTACTTCAATTATTGTTTAAAATTTTTTTTTATTTGAGAATACAATATCCCCATTTTTTTTCATGCAGTCTTGAAAATGACATCGGATAAATGGCGACCCCCATTGCGCATACACTGATGAAGTCGATTTTTGAAATTCGTATCCACTCTTTGCAGCATATCAATCGGTACGTTGGCAATGGCGTCGCGAATGTTGTTCTCGAGGTGTGCTATGGTCCGTGGTCGATCGACATAAACCAGAGATTTCAAATAACCCCATAAAAAGAAATCGCATGGAGTCAAATCTGGAGAGCGTGCCGGCCATTGGAGATCGCCTCTGAGAGAGATGAGGCGGGCGGGGAAATGTTGTCGCAACAAATTCATTGAGTCTCGTGCTGTGTGTGCAGTGGCTCCATCTTGGTGAAACCACACGTTCCTAACGTTCATTTCTTCGAGTCTTGGAAGAAAAAATTCCTCGATCATGTTCCTGTAACGAGCTCCATTCACGGTAACTGCGCGTTCGTTTTCTTCAAAAAAATAAGGACCAATTATTCCCATTACCGACATCGCACACCAGACAGTAACTCGCTCACAATTAAGTGGCTTCTGGTGAAGCTCACGTGGATTTACACCACACCAATAACGCATGTTTTGCTTGTTGACGCAGCCGGAAATGTGGAAGTGAGCCTCGTCACTGAAAAAAACGACCGCGTCTTCAGGCAGGTTGTCAACCAGCATTTCACATGCATTTTGACGGGCAACAAAATCGCGTTCAGTTAATTCTTGCACAACAGCCAATTTATAGGGATGAAATTGAAGGTCTTCATGGAGAATTCGTCGAACAGTGGTGTCAGAAATTCCCATAGCAGCTGCGTGTTTGCGAGCCGAACGCCGGGGAGAACGCACAATTGACTGCCTCACTCTTTCGACATTTTCCGGAGTTCTGATGGTCCGTTGAAGTCCATTTCTGGGTTTAGCGACACTTCCACACTCCCGAAATGAGATAACCCACGACAGAATCGAATTACGGCTAGGAACGAGTCTGTGAGGAGGAATTTCAAAGCAAGCGCGGAAGGCACGTTGCGTAGCAACAAGTGAGCGACCGTTAGAAAAGAAGCTCTCGACTGCGAAGGCCCGCTGCTCTCTAGACCAGAGCATGATGGCAACTGACTGGAGGGAGAAACAAACTTGGGAACTTCCCCCTCCAGATGCGCCCCCTCTCGCCCCTCTACCCACCCAACTCACCGCGCGGGAATTTTTTCAAATAAGTAAGTTTCTCTGGCGCACCCTGTACCTCGTACCAATCGCAGTAAAAAGTCGAAGATTTTTGCGTTTTTCGTACGGCGGCGAGCTATTCGAGTTTACTTGTTTACCGTTCGGCTAAACATAGCGCCGTACATTTTCACTAAGATACTGAAACCAGTAGCATGTTTCCTAAGAAAACGTCGTTTTCACTCGGTTTTTTTTATCTGGACGATATTCTAGTTATCGAAAATTCGTACGGAAGGGTGTGAACAATATTCGCGAAACGAGATCTTTGTTACAATTTTTAGGGTTCATAATTAACGAAGAAAAAAGCCTTGCGATTCCAACCCAACGATGTAAATACCTAGGGTTAATTTTTTAACTCGAGAAAAATGTCGATAGAGTTACCGGAAGACAAGATACAACGTACTGTTGATCTGTTGGAAAAATTTAGCAAAATTGACCATTGCAAGATAAGGGAGTTTGCATCGTTTGTGGGTACATTAATCTCGAGGTGTCCAGCCTTAACATACGGGATGGCTTACGTAAGAGGGTTCGAAAAAGCAAGATCGCGTATGCTGGAAGCTAACGACAATAATTTTGAATCCACTATGAACATCCCAAAAAATCTGTACGAATACTTCGAAGGGTGGAAGGCAAATATTCGTCACGCTAGTGCGCCTATGGACGAGCCGGTGTACGAATTCGAAATTTTCTCCGGCGCATCCCGTACGGGATGGGGTGTTTTTTGCGGAGGTCACCGGAGCCACGGATACTGGAACGTCGAGGATTTAGAGACACATATTAACATTTTAGAATTGAGAGCAGCGTTTTTCGGGTTAAAATGCTTCGCGAAGGATAGATGACGTACTAACATTTTGCTGCGTATGGATAATACCACAGCCATCGCGTACGTTAATCGCATGAGGAGCAGCTGTTACGAAGATCTTAGTTATCTAGCAAAAGAAATTGGCAATGGTGCGAGAGACGAGAAATGTGGATTGCGGCGTCGTATATCCACTCGAACGAGAACGTGGAGGCGGATTATGAGTCTAGGAGATTACAGCCAAAAACTGAATTCGAGATTGCGAAGTACCCGTTTGAAAAAATTGCTCGTTCTCTCTGCCAGCCACAGTTCGACTTGTTCGCCTCAAAAGCGAATGCGAATGTGGTCACTACGTGGCGTGGCGAAACGATCCCGACTCTATCGCTATCGACGCTTTTACATTGGAGTGAAAAAAATGGTTCCCTCCATTTTCAATTATTTTGACAGTCTTGAGAAAAATCGAGGATGAGGGTTCAAACGGTATAGTGGTGGTGCCACTCTGGGAAAGCCAACTGTGTTTCCCGTTATTCTTATCTCTTCTCAAGGCCGAACCGATTATCTTTGAACCGGATAGAAAATTAATGCGTTCTTCCCGCATAGAGATGCACCCGTTGTGGTAGCAGCTTACGTTGGTAGCAGGCAAGCTATCCGGAAAGCCCTCACCCTAAAGAAAGTACCAGCCGAATCGGTGAACATTTTTAATAGCGTCGCTTTCGGAGTCTTCACTCCGACGATATCATGTCGGCCTAAACAAAAAAAATGGTGGATTTTTGTGAAAAAGAAAAGATCGATCCGTTTTTCGGATTTGCAGATAACGTTTTGTCGTTCCTCACGGAGGAGTTGACAAAAGGAGCATCATATAGCTCGTTAAATAGTCATAGATCGGCCATTTCGCTAATTAAGGGACCGGAATTAGGGAAAAACGAGAAAATCCAACGATCTTTCCGA
Source organism: Ophion ellenae (assembly GCA_963210295.1). Classification (NCBI taxonomy): domain Eukaryota; kingdom Metazoa; phylum Arthropoda; class Insecta; order Hymenoptera; family Ichneumonidae; genus Ophion; species Ophion ellenae. The sequence goes on along the minus strand of OY723386.1, from coordinate 9,335,734 downwards.
GGTGTGGCAAAATTGTGGCCGGCATCGCCCAAATATGATTCGATTTGGGACCCAAAGGTTGTTTTGAGACATCTATCGACTTGGTACCCGAACAAAGAGTTAAGCTTGGAAAAGCTCACACTAAAATTAGTGACCTTGTTGGCACTGAGTACCGGACATCGTCCACAGACGATATCGTTGATAGACACGGGGAATATGTATCAGACGGACGAGAAGTCGCTTGAAGTTAAAATCCCGGATGCGATCAAAGCGTCGGTCTCAGGATAAAACAACCAGTTTTAAGATTGCCGTTTCCTTCTCAGGACAAACCAATTTGTGTTGCTTCGGCGCTGCTTATGTATTTAGAAAAGACAAAAGAAGTAAGGGGGTGAATCGTAACATTATTGGTATCGTGTAAAAACCCCCACAAAGCGGTGGGTACACAAACGCTCAGTAGATGGATTAAGTCCGTTATGCTTAAGAGTGGCATCAATGTTAACGTGTTTTCAGCGTATAGTACGCGACATGCGGCAACATCGTCAGCAAAACGTAAAGGCGTATCACATCGATGTGATACGTAAAACTGCGGGCTGGTCATAAGAGTGTCAAACATTCGCGCGTTTTTACGATCGAGTCGTCTTGTCTCGATCAGTACTCGAAAGTAAAAAAAAAAAAACAAAAAAAAACAAGCATCTTTCGAGGAATAGTGTACGACTGCAAGTCGATTGCATTTTGTTCTATTTTACTTTTCTTGCGTTTCCGTCCTGTTCGGGACGTTTCGTTGAGAATTAATCCTAACCTTTCTATTCTTGTGAAAGAAAGTCGAAAAGGTTATCACCATATGTTTGCCGTAACAGGCTTTAAACAACTACATCTATGATCTCGAGGAAGAGGCGCGAAATACAATTAATGATTAAACGAACTTACCTAAGTGAAGTTCAATCATGATTGTATGAAGCGCCTCTTCCGAAGAGATCAGTCCCTCCCCTCCCATTTATCTCGAGGGAGATACCCGTATTTTGCGTTACGGCAAAGCTGTGAAGAATGAAGATCGACGCGGTGGCGCTCACGACGGCGGCCGCCCGCGAGACATAGGGAAGTTTCTTTTCCCTAGCTTTCAATTGGTGGAGACACTTGTGCGGAGTAGGGGTACTACATCTATGATCTCTTCGGAAGAGGCGCTTCATACAATCATGATTGAACTTCACTTAGGTAAGTTCCAATCCGCAGTACGGCCACACATACACTGTCGGCCAAAAGTATGGCTATACCTAGAAAAATTTCGCGCCGCACTAAAAGTTTGATATCTCTGTGAAAAAAAAGATATTCGGATTTCCAAGGCGGCATTTTAAAAGGGACAAATGAAGCTTCACTTTGCGTTTTGGATAAAAAATTTTGAATTTTTTTTAGACTTGGGGCGCCATTTTGAAAATGGCCGTTTTTGGCTTTTTTGGCTGTTTAAAATCGGCTGCACGTCTTCAGGACATTTTTTTGGCATTTTTTTTCAAAGAACCTTAAAAGACAGAGCAATAGCTATAGTTTCCTTTTTTAGAAAGTTTCGTACGATTTTTTTCACCGAGTTATCGAATTTTTTCTCTAAAAGATCATTTTGAAAAGATGCCGCCGAAATGAGAAACTTTGAGGTTTAGAGAAAATTGCCAAAAGGAAAAAAAGTTGCGTTACATCGTATTGAATCGAGTAGAATTTTTTCATAACTTTTTTTCAAAATTTTTTGCTCCAACATTCAATAAAAAAAAAATTCAATTTTTTTTTCTTAATTTTTAGCCGCACAAAACATCCCCCTCTTACCTCATCTAAACACAAGGAGCGGAAAAAAAGCTTCTTGTCTTTGTTTACATTTTACCTTTGTGGAGCGTAAAAAAGATTCTATTTCTCGCGAGTCCATATTCTATTTCTCTCGTGTTCTTTTTCTCGCTCGTCGTTTTTGTTTACATTTTTGATTCTTTGGAATAATGTGACGAGTGTCGCGCTGACAAAGCCAGTTAGTTGTACGAAAACTTCGAACGCGAACACGTGTGGTCTACAATCGACAAGTCTTAACGCAATTTTTTTTTCTTAACGGATCAAAATGGCACGGAATAAAGAAATTCCACTGTATAAAAGAGGGGCTATTGTCGCGTTGCGCGATAAGGGATTGTCGTACAGAGAAATTGCCAGACAAACTCGCGTGTCTTTGAAAAGTGTGCAGACGACCATCGGGAGATTTAAGAAGTCCGAGACGTATTTCAATCGCAATTGTCCGGGTCGACCCAAAGTGACAACGTCCTCAGACGATAAAAATATCGTCGTTACCAGCAAAAAAAATCGTCGATGAACAGCAACGGAAATCTGTGCCAAATTTAACGAACAAAGGGAAACCTCGATTTCACTGACGACAGTGAAACGTCGTCTTAACAGTGCTGTGTCGCCGTGAAAAAACGTTTGTTGCGTCCGGCGAACAAAAAAGAACGATACGCATGGGCCCTGGAACACAAAAAGTGGACGATTAATCAATGGAGAAATGTACTCTGGACGGACGAGTCAAAACTTTCAATCTTCGGGAGTCGTCGATGCATTTTTGTTCGAAGAAATCCTTCGGAAAAAATGGCACCACAGTGTTTGATACCAACTGTCAAGCTTGGCGGTGGCTCCGTTATGGTGTGGGGTTGCTTCTCCGGTCATGGTGTCGGAGACTGTGAAAATTGACGGCATAATGAGAAAAGAAGAATATAAAGAAATTCTCATTCATCATGCGATTCTATCGGGGCTAAGAACGATCGGGCGTGGTTTTACCATGCAACAAGACAATGATCCGAAACACAGTTTCCGTCTCGGTCGAGAATATTTGGAGAACGAGGCAAAGAAAAAAAAATCGTGAATATGGTGTGGCCGCCACAATCACCCGACCTAAACCCCATCGAACTTCTCTGGGAAGAGCTCGATCGAAAGATACGAATGACTTGCCCTACATCGGCCGAAGATCTGTGGCAGAAACTGCAAGCTGCGTGGAGATCCCTCAGCTCAGCTCAGCTGAATTCATTAATCGATCGGATGCCACCAATCGTTGATGCAGTGGTGAAAGCCAGAGGTGGGTTTTTCGACGAAAAAGGCGTTTAGATGAGGTAAGAGGTAAGAGGTGGATGTTTAGTGCGGCTAAAAATTTTGAAAAAAAGTTTTGAAATAATTTTGCTCGATTCAATACGGTGTAACGCAACTTTTTTTCCTCTTGGCAATTTTCTGTAAACCTCAAAGTTTCTCATTTCGGCGGCATCGTTTCAAAATTATCTTTTTGAGAGAAAAAATGCGATAACTCGGTGAAAAAAATCGTACGAAACTTTCTAAAAAAGGAAACTATAGCTATTGCTCTATCTTTTAAGGTTCTTTGAAAAAAATGCCAAAAAAATGTCCTGAAGACGTGCAGCCGATTTTAAACAGCCAAAAAAAGCCAAAAATCTAAAAAAAAATCGAAATTGTTTTTCCCAAAACGCAAAGTGAAGCTTCATTTGTCCCTTTTAAAATGCCGCCTTGGAAATCCGAATATCTTTTTTTTCACAGAGATATCAAAGTTTTAGTGCGGCGCGAAATTTTTCTAGGTGTGTCCATACTTTTGGCCGGCAGTGTATATGTCTAGCTCGATCGGACGGAAAACCTCGCTCCGTTCGCCTGTCGAGTGAGCACGATTGGCGAGGGGTGGAGACTTTTCCCCACCCAGCTACCCATTCGTGTTCACGCTGACTGCGATACCGGCTTAAGCGGTGATCACGGACTCGCGCGACTACAAGGATTCTGCAACCTCGACAGAGGCGATGATCACGAAATTATATTCCCGAACTCGCCGTCGTGATTTAGCGCCATTCCCGAGGCATGCCGAAAAGGGGAGCGTTGTGCATCTCCCTACGAATTTCTACTAGATACAGGAGCCTGAACTCGGTTTTTTAAGTGATGCCTGAAATTGAAGGCACAGGGACGGCGCTACGATCGTGCGAAGGGGTGCGGTGCTAGCTTCACTCGACAACAAGGGGAACGCGAATTTGACGTCACATTGAATTTTGTTTTCGTAATTTTCCCGTGGAAAAAAATATATTTCTAGAGCGAAAAAAGGTAAGGCTTTTCGTAATACTCTAATAATAATATAATAATACTTTTACATGACAATGTTTGTGTGGCATGTGTGTAGTTTTCAATTAAATTTCAAATATATAAGTTGTAGAAAACAACCGTATGTGATTTTTTTATCCTAGAGCCTTTGAAAGTTGGTAGAAAAATTAGATTAAAAAAAAATTTACGTACTTAATTTTTTAATTCAAAACTTTTCGGCTCACGTGTGAATGTAATATTTTAGTACGTTAGGCCCACTTCTATACTACGTAAAAAAAAAATCACGGAAGTAGACTTAATAATTTAATTTTATTTGCGAACTGTCGTATAAAATTAGTATCTTACAAAAAAATCACAAAAACCAAAATAACTTTTAAACCACTGAAAATCGCATAACGTACATGGAGGTTCAATCGATAGATATTGAGGTCCCCCATCCTTATGCGTCGTTTTCTCCACTCCACGCGTTGCACTCTGTATATTGCTGGGCTCGTCCATCTCATTACTATGCTATAGCAAAGCAGTGAGAAGGCTTCGTACTCTATGCTATGGAATACTAATTAATGGGATATCAAATATGGTGGGGTAAACGCGAAAGGTAAAGGACTTTAAAAACTTGTAGGAACATGTTAAGGAATTTTGGCAATTATAATGAATGAGGATTAATCTTTTTAAAGTTAACAATTCTTATTTATTAAGAATACAATCACCACCAATTTATTGACCGCTCATAATTTCGCATATTTTTCGCAGTCTTTTCGCCCGCTCTAGTAATGTGTCAAACTCGCGTTCGGTCTGTGTCGAGTGAAGCTAGCACCGTAATCCTTCGCGCGATCGCAGCGCCATCCCTGTTGCCTTCATTTTTGGGCACGCTTTTTTAATCGTTTCTCCATTGGAGTTTAGGCTCCTGTATCTAGTCTCCATGGTAAGGAGTCCAAACGCCTGTGGCGAGCTCGATCCAAAAGCGGTCGTGAAACTGTGGATTTTAGTAGTTATGGCCTCTGCACACTGCACGCGATTTGCGACGAGCGATGGGCGATATCCAATGGGAGCTTCACTTTCCCAGGGGGTTTCTGGAATATCTGAGCTCCCATTGGATATCGCTCATCGCTTATCGCAAATCGCGCGCGGTGTGCAGAGGCCATTATGGCCTCTGCACACTGCGCGCGATGAGCGATGAGCGATGAGCGATACCCAATGAGAGCTCTGCTTTTCCGAACGTCACATCCGTCGCGAGCATCCTCGCGACGTCGCTCACGGAGTTTAACAAGTTTCAACTTTCGTCGCTCGCGGCAAGCGACAACGCCCCAGCAGACGACATTTTTCCGCCAGTAAAATCGTTATATCTCTATTCAACACATGGGGAATGAAAAAGTACATTGAAAAGATGAGTTTTCGAGCGCGCCTGGACACTTGTTGACAGTGCGTTTGTTGAGTGTGTTTGTTTGGGTTTGTGAAAAAGGAGATATACAAATTTTAAAAGTAATTAGCAATCATGGAGGAATATACTAACTTTGAGGGTCTTGAAGTTTTGGAAGTGAGTTTGTTTATCAACAATAAGAGACGCGGCAGCGTCTCGATGAGGCAGCGTCTCGACGCCAAATTATATGAAAAAGAATTTTTGTCATGTGGACATTTATTGAATTACAACTGTATGTGTAGAAAAAAGTTTTATATCAATTAATCGTTGTTCTATTTTCGAGGATTGTGACGAAACTTTCGACACATGTGAAGAAATTTTGATTGCGGAGGAATGCGAAAGACCGTGTCTCTGGGATCAGCGCATCGATGTCCGATTGCGAGGACTCGATGTCACGAAACAAGCGTGGAAAGAAATCTCCGAAATTCTGGGTGAGTGCATTTTTGGTTGAAGAACATGTTTGAATTAGATGTTTTTATAGAATTGAAAATTTCAATACATTCACATGTAACAAAATAATTATTATCATTAAAATGCAGATATGGACCCGAAAGTTGTGCAAAAGAAATGGAAGAATCTATGGGATACGTTCAGGAGAAAGCACCAGGAGCAGAATATCTATGTTCCCAGTGGAAGCGAAGCAGGTAAACAGCGGGTACAGTGGAAATTCTATCATCACCTGGAATTTCTTCTGCCAACCATACAGTTTCGAAAGTATGTTTCTCAATTCGTATTTGAATATTCAACATGAACATAATTTTATGGTTCGATGACTCTTTGTCGGAATAATTGAAATATCTTACTTTTATACGATTCAGAACGATCAGCAACTTTAGTGGATTCTCAAAGGACAATTCGCATGCGGGTAAGGAAACCCCGCTGCTGACGGTTTCCCCACCACTGTTGTCGCGGTCTTCGGAAAGTACAGGAACGCTAAGTATGTACACTGCTATCTTCTTATAATGTTAATTAGGAATTATAATACACAACGCTTTTACAACTTTTTAAAATAAATAATCTATAATTTAACAGTACAATCTGACTTGCTGACGGCTTCAACATCCCCATTTTCCCAGCCTTCAGGAAGGTCAGTATTGCCAAGTACGTACACTGCGACGTCGTTTTATTATTTATAAAAAACTAATTCGTAATAATTCAACCATTTCTTAGTGAATAATTTCTATTTTATTATGATTGTCTTATTAAATAACATTTTATTATGTCTCACGAATATATCAAAAGCAAATAGTTATACTTTTTACTCAAAATGAATTTTTCACGATTGAGATTACATGCATATATTTCACATTAAAATTACCTTAGGATCACTCTTAAGGAAAAAATCGCCGTCGCCAATATGTACGCCCGAGATAACGTCGCCATTCAGCGTCCCGAATAGGCCGTCCCCTTCCATTAGCCCGGCTCTATCACCGTCGTGGGATATACCAAAGAAACGCCGGCGGAGTTCATCATGAGAGTCAAATGACTCTCAAATGAAACGAATGCGCGAGGAAAAACACTTTGAGAACATTATGTCACAATTATCAGAAAAACCGAGCGAAGAACAGGCATTCTGCAATTATCTGCAGTGCCGGTTGGAAAAGTTGCAGCGAAAGTATTTTATGAAGATCACAAATAGCATCTTGCTCAAACTTATGAAAGTAGAAGCAGAGCAAATGGAAGAAAACGGATAAAAACGGTTTTTTTAAATTACAATACATATTTTACAATTATATAACGCTTATAATTAATTATTTTTAAATTAAGAATGTTACACCAAATAAAAAGTATTTTTCTACGTATTTATTGAATTATAAAAAATTCCAAGTTGCAAATTTTTACACAATTCTAATCTTTTCATTAATAAGTTATATAATCCCACTGCCATGGAACAGCTCCAGTACCAAGGAAATATTTAGTAAAGTTGTCACGAACAATAGCTGCGTCTCGAGCATGAGTGTTGCTGCCGACTCCTCTTAGTGGTCGGAACTCAGAAGGCCTCGCGTCTTCTCGCCATTCACCGAGACTTATTGCTCCATTTGGCTGTACAGTCAGCAAAATTTGCCCGGCAGTATCGCGGTTTATCCATCAAAAAATGATGCAAGACAATGCAAGCTTTAATAATTTTTTCGGTAGTTTGTAATGAAGTGTTTATTGGTCCACCAAATATTCCCCATCGTGCTACCATTATACCAAATGCGTTTTCGACAACTCTTCGAGCTCGACTCAACCGGTAATTAAATATCCTTCTTTCGTTGGACAGTGTTCTGCCTGGATAAGGCCGCATTGTATAAGTATTCAGCTGAAACGCCTCGTCAGCTACTAACACATGAGGCATAGGATTGTCGAGACCGATAATTGGCGAAGGTGGAGGTACCATTAAGCTGTTTTGCGCAAATAAATGTCCCATGGTGGAGTTTTTAAAAACTCCACCGTCACTATGTCGACCTTCAGCTCCAATATCGACAAGAAGGAAGCGATGTGATGCTGAAGCTATAGCCATTAAATTTATACTGTGACTTCCTATATAATTATAGAAAGTTGATCCTGATTTCGGTGGCGCCTGAAAGTGGGAAAATTCACATCGAAAGGATTGTTAATAATGGTTATTAAACTAATAAAAGTTTTTTTCTACTACTGTGTACTGATGGTAAACCGAAATCTTCAACAGCTAAACATTTTGTTTTCCAGATTGTTATTGGGGCATAAATATGTAATACAAATCTCGATACATTATCTTGCGATAAAAATTCATATCAATAAAAATAGATTCACCTTTATGATGACATGCTTCCCATCCACTGCGCCTATACAGTGTGGAAAATTCCAGCGCTCATAGAATTCATTTGCGACTTTCATCCAATTTTCTCCACTTGGTACAAACATTTGACTTTGTAGCACGCCCCACAGAGACTTGCGAGGGTCTGCAATAATTGCTGAGACCGTGCTGCATCCAGTGCGAAAAGCTAAAGCTATCGAAGTCATTTTATCTCCAGTGGCTAAATACCCGAAATACCTAAATACCTGAAAAGAAAAAAAATCATTCAGCGTGGCATGTTGCATGATGCATATATATTAATAATTATTTTCTTTATTCACGCTTAAATTTCAAGAGCATACCTTAGTGTCATGTACAGACTCGTGCGAGGAGAAATGGGATGCCTAAAATTAGTTTGCATTCTCTGTAATTGTGGCCCAACAATCAAAAGTAGTTCGTCGAAGACCTCAACTGTCATGCGGCAATACATAAAATGGTAATCGGCATCTTGCAGTCTCATTTCATTGATTAAATGATTGCCATCCCCTTGGTCATTCCGACGTTGGTTTATCGGACGAATCCACCATCGACGTGCAGTTTTGTTTCTTGCGTCTTCTTCTTGATCCTTCAAGTAGGCGTAATAAGCTAACGTCAACCGTCTCTGATTATCACTCAAAATCCACCCCTTTCGCGCACGTAGACACATTATCACTGAAAGCTGTTTTCGATTTCTTCTATAATAATTAGCTAGATCTATGGCTGCGATAATCCTGCAATAAACAAATAACATATTTGTAATTTTCGAGGTTATATTACTTTCAAGTTAGTTAGTTTATTTCGTAAATGTGCAGAACTTACATTAACATAAATACTCCAATAAAACGTTTATCTGATTATTTTTAGGTTCTAACGTTCTTTCAGCAATATTGGAGTAAACGGAACAATTTGTTAACACTTCACGATTTGTTCTTCACGTAACCTCACTTTCAATCTCTGCTGTGACGCTCGTCGCTCGTCGCGCGCAGTGTAAACGCAGGAAAATAAATTTTCACGAACGCGTCGCTGATCGCGCATCGCTCGTCGCTCATCGCGCGCAGTGTGCAGAGGCCATTAGTGCTTTCACGGCGTGCGTCGCTAGCACGGTCTTACATGCAGGTCTGGAAACTCCGGCGTTTTGTAGTGGTGGGGGTAGGTCACTTAGTGAAGCCATGTTGAAGTGCGTTGTGTGGGCACTACAGGCGCTGCGGTACTTTCTGCCCCGTTGACGAGGGACGGCGGTTGCGGGGGAGGGAACTCTCTCTCAGTCTACCCACGGACTTTACATACCTATTTACTAATATGGCGAAATGATAGCACGTGGGGATATATTTTCCGCGGAATGAGTTCGTAGTCCAAATTTCACGAGTTTGAATCTCCATGCCTTTTTCTAGTAAATCCTTTCACGACGTTGAGGATGAGATATTATAATCCTCGGCACATTGAATACAAGTTAACTACCTTATATGTCTTTTAATCTTTTAGTTAATTATGTTTCTCGGATATTTCAGATTGTAAATTGTAGGCAAGTACAAATAAAAAAAACTAATTTGATGAAGTATTAAATATGACACTTGTACATTTGTTCAATTAGTTTTCATAGCTTTTTAGCTAAGCACCTGTGGGAATAGGGACATTTTATTTAATGTTCTTAGGATAATATTTTTGAAAATCTAATTCAAGTTCATTTTTGTATGTATCGCTGTCTTTATAACGCAGGTAAGTATGAATAAAAACACCGCTTCAATTTTATCCTTTTTTATTGTACATTTTTTTTCAAATTGAATAAATAAATAGATATATAAATATAATGCAGAATATAATATATACAGGGTGACTTTTATAAGCTGGACATGTGTTTTTTGAGGGTCTTGCGCGGTGATTTTGCGACTCAAAAAAAAGTGGTTTTTCACGCTTTCTTTGAAAAAAAATATATCGTATTTTTGTCATGAATAGCATTTGCCAGAGAAAATAGCGTATTCTGGAGAAGAATAAAAAATCTATTTTGCGTGCAGGAGAATGAAGTTTATAAAATTCCGAATACGGAACACTCCCGAAAAAAACTTTATTTGCGCTCCCCGTGATGGAGAAAAAAATTATCGAACATACGATTTAAAGTGGATAAATCGGAATTTAATCAGTGGAACAAACGAGCTAAGTCAGGCACGACAGTGCTATAGGAAGTGCTAGTCTGCTGACGTCACAGCTGCAACTTCCGAATGGTCGGCTGTCACAGGAAGTTGGTTCAGAGTCCGATGATACGCGGTCGAGCCGAAGGATTTAAATGTGTCCCTATCTGAGAACTTGATTCAAAATAATGTCAATTTATAAAATGTTCGAGGATTCCATGCACTGCAAATACGATTTTCAATCATTTGCGATTCGCTAACAACTTTTGGAATAAATGATTCTAGCAATAAATTTTAAAGTAATTTGACGTGGAATTATTAATTTTTACCAAATACCACGAGATTTTTGTTTTTTAATGTTGCATAAGTTATCTTCACATGTTGTAGTTACAGAATTTTTTAATGTTTTATGAGAAAGTAAAAAAAAATGCTCGTATAATTTGGCAAAAAATAATAATTTCAAGCAAAATTACTTTAAAATGTATTGATAGAATTATTTATTGCGAAAGTTATGAGCGAATCGCAAATGATGAGGAATATTGTTTGCGGACCATGAAGTCCGCAAACATTTTCGAAATTGATATTATTTTCGATACAGTTCGCAATCTATCGATCAAGTTCAATCGATTATCTGAAACCTCAATCCATAAGGTATTTCAGGCCCATAAAACCCGTGAAACTGGGTCGTTTTCGTTTTTGCACTGCCAAACCAATGTCACATCCGGAAGGGATGAGAGCATAATATTTTCGTTTCCCTCTTTGTTACCTACGCCTAGCGCAATAGCACGGAATGAGGGTAAAAAGGGGTAGTGCGTGGGAAAAAATAAAATTAAGGAATTGACGCGATATTTCGGTATTGAGGAATAATTCGACAGAATTGGTGTACGATTGACAATATGTTATTTAATATAAGATTACTAGACGGGTTAAAGCGATTAGGCCTACGATGAATGATACAAAAAGAAAAGGTAAAGTTAGCTTACATTGGTTGTGTTTGACACTCGGTTGTTCGCTCGCTCGCTCGCTCGCGTGGATGTTTGTTGTCGCTCGCGTTACAAGGGCCTTCGCTCTTGGCCTGGTGCGCTCGTTGGTACAATTGCTGGTAAAACGCTCGCAGGATTTTAGGCTGGTCGTGTGTATACTCGACGTGTTTACTACGACGGCACTACGCGTAGATAGAAATATGAACGGGGCGCAAGATCGATGAATTGAGATTGATATTCACGGACCGATGATAGAAATTATACAAGTGTAAAATAAAACTTTTGTGACTCGAAAAATGAAGACGGTTCGTATGAAAGATAATCGGAGATATACGTTAGGCTTCTGGGTTAAGACTTGATAGAAAAAGTTGATTCGATGTTGATTGACGGAAGACTGAGATTGAATTTGATGAAGATTGTCGGGAGATGTAGACTCAGAGATGTAGACTGAGATTTAGACTTGATAGAAGAACTTGAGTCGATGGTAGTTGACGGGCGACTGGGATAAAGACTTGATAGAAGAACTTGATGTGATGGTGGTTAACGGGAGACTGACTTCAGGAAGGAAGTCTTTCTTGATATGAAAGTTAGGAGAGGTTCAGTAGTGGGAGAAGGAACCTTAGTGAGAGTGTGGTCTTTGTCATCTAGTTCTTCGGGGATTGGTCCATTGGTCGTGAAGATATCGGTTGATTAGCGTCATTGGTCGCGGTATGCTGTGCGAATGCTTTACAGATTCGTTAGGCACATGCATGGCCTTATTTCAGGGCATCGGTTCTGACTAATATGCGTATGAAGAGAAGGAGACCTTTGTCTCGTGTTTCGGCGAGAAAGCGCATGAGATATAGAGTTCGGTATCAGAGACCTAAGCATTCGCATGGATTGTGTTATCTCAATTTATGGCTATGGTGACTTCTCATATCGAGAAGTTTGTATATCAGACTACGCTGCAAGACCGGATGTCTTATTTTTCAGTCAGTGTTATAAATTCGTCGGAGCCGTCTAGGCTATGTTATGATGAAGTAATCTAGGGTCGCGGCTTCTCTTGGTCACCATGCGGATGGGCCGGCGTAGAGTTTTTGGAGTCTGTTGATCGAGTTGATGGTTGGTTTTTCGTTCGACAGCTCTTCTTGGAATATGCGCCTGAGATCGTATTCTTGTTGACAGCCAATGGGATAGGAAAAGTCGATAACTGTGGCAGTGCTGCTATCGTATATATATCGCTGTAGGTTGAATATGCGTGCAAAACGTTCGCACGTTCCTTTTTACGCGGTTATTCGTCTTATTCTTAGATTTATACATTTAATAATAAGCTTATAGCGGCAAATGAGGATATTGGGAATAACCGAGAGAAGGCACATTCGCTGGGATGTAACACCATCAATAGTCGGTGGAAAAAATCTAAAAAAATCATGGTCGATCTTTAGACCGTACTTCTACAGAAATAATAAGGTTGTTTTCGTCCTTATTTTCGATTTTTTTTAAATAAATATTAAGTGAAGAAAATGACCTTGGGCGGGACGAAAACGACCCAGGTTTGCGAATCGCGCATTTGCTGCTACGCAATGGGTCAGATTGAGTCGAGAAATCTGACGATGCTGCGACAACGACGGAAGGAGCATTATTTATTTAACAAAGATAAAATCGGTGCTCGCAACGGTTCTCGGAGCACCGATCGGACATTCCTGATACTACTGGCCCGAATTCGTCTCCGATTTTATCTTATTTCCGGTCAGATTGGGTCAAGAAGTCTGACGAACCTGCGACAACGAGGGAAGGAGGATTATTTATTTGATAAAGATAAAATCGGTGCTCGCAACGGTTCGCGGAGCACCGACCGGATATTCCTGACATTACTGGCCCGAATCTGTCTCCAATTTTATCTTATTTCCGGTCAGATTGGGTCCAGAGGTCTGACGATCCCGGAGAACGACGGAAAGAGCATTATTTATTCAACAAAGATGAAATCGGTGCTCGCAACGGTTCTCGGAGCACCGATCGGAATTCCTGATATTACTGCCCCGAATTCGTCTCCAATTTGATTTATTTTTGCTCAGGTTGGGTCGAGAAATCTGACGATCCTGCGACAACGACGAAAGGAGCATTATTTATTTAACAAACATAAAATCGGTGCTCGCAACAGTTCTCGGAGCCTCAGTTGGACAATCCGGATATTACTGCCCCGAATTCATCTCCGATTTGTACGGGTTGGCTCTCTGTACAGGTTGATTTTATCTCCGTTCACGATAGGGAACGAGATGAATTCATCTCGTTCCCGATATCCCTGTCCGGGATATCCCTATCGCGATATCATCGTTGCGATATCATCGGAAACGAGATGAAATCAAAGACAAACTCGTCGTGACGGCTTCGAGTATGTCCTACGGACACTAGAAGAATCATTGACAGAATTGATTTCATCTTCGTTCGCGATCGGGAACGAGATGAAATCATCTCTTTGCGATATTATCGGAATGGAGAAGAAATCAACCGCGAACTCGGTGTGACGTTGTCGAGTATGTCCTATAGATAATGCACGAAACGTTGTCCGAATTAATTTCATCTCCTATCGCGATCGGGAACGAGATAAATTTATCTCGTTTCAATATCATCGGAAAGGAGATGAAATCAATGGCGAACTCGTCGTGACGGCTTCGAGTATGTCCTACGGACACTAGAAGAATCATTGACAGAATTGATTTCATCTCCGTTCGCGATCGGGAACGAGATGAAATCATCTCTTTGCGATATTATCGGAATGGAGATGAAATCAACCGCGAACTCGTTGTGACGTTGTCGAGTATGTCCTATGGATAATGCACGATTCGTTGTCCGAATTGATTTCATCTCCTATCGCGATCGGGAACGAGATGAATTTATCTCGTTTCAATATCATCGGAAAGGAGATGAAATCAATGGCGAAATCGTCGTGACGGTGTCGAGTGTATCCTATGGTTACTGCACGAATCACTGACCGAATCGATTTCATCTCCGTTCGCGATCGGGAACGAGATGAATTAATCTCGTCGCGATATTATCGAAAAGGAGATGAAATCAATGGCGAACTCGTCGTGACGTTGTCGAGTGTATCCTATGGATACTCCACGAATCACTGACAGAATTGATTTTATCTCCGTTCGTGATCGGGAACTAGATGGATTCATCTCATTCCGATATAATCGGAAACGAGATGAAATCAAAGGCAAACTCCTCGTGACAGCTTCGAGTAAGTCCTACAGACACTAGAAGAATCATTGACAGAATTGATTTCATCTCCGTTCGCGATCGGGAACGAGATGAAATCATCTCTTTGCGATATTATCGGAATGGCCGCGAGAACGACGGTAGGAGCTTTGTTTATTTAACAATGATAAAATCGGTGCTCGGAATCGTTCCCGGGGCCTCCATCGGACATTCCCGATATTACTGCTCCGAATTCGGCTCCGGTTTTATCTTACTTCTGGTCAGATTGGGTCGAGAAGTAGGATAAAGTCGGACACGAATTCGAGGCAGTAATATCAGGAATGTCCGATCGATGCCCCAAGAACCATTGCGAGCACCCATCTCATCTTTGTTAAATACACAATGCTCCTACCGTCGTTTTCGTAGCATCGTTAGACTTCTCCACCCAATCTGAACGGAAGTAAGATAAAATCGAAGACGAATTCGGGGCAGTAATATCGAAAATGTCCGATCGAGGCTCCGAGAACCATTCCGAACACCGATTTTATAATTGTTAAATAAACAAAGCTCCTACCGTCGTTCTCGCGGCATCGTCAGACTTCTCGACCCAGTCTGACCGGAAGTAAGATAAAATCGGAGACGAATCCGGGGCCGTAATATCGGGAATGTCCGATCGAGGCCCCGGGAACCATTCTGACCACCGATTTTTTCTTTGTTAAATAAATAATGCTGCTCCCGTCGTTGTCGCAGATCGTCAGATTTCTCGACCCAATCTGAGCGGAAATAAATGAAATCGGAGACGAATTCAGGGAAGTAATGTCAGGAATGTCCGATCGGTGCTCCGAGAACCGTTGCGAGCACCGATTTCATCGTTGTTGAATAAATAATGCTCCTTCCGTCGTTCTCGCAGGATCGTCAGACTTCTCGACCCAATCTGACTGGAAATAAGATAAAATCGGAGACGGATTCGGGGCAGTACTATCAGGAATTTCCGATTAAGTCTCCTAGAATCGTTTCGAGCACCGATTTTATCTTTGTTAAATGAATAATGCTCCTTCCGTCGTTGTCGCATGATCGTGACCACTCGAGCCAATCTGAGCGGAAATAAAATAAAATCGGAGACGAATTCGGGGCAGTAATGTCAGGAATGTCCGATCGGTGCTCTGAGAACCGTTGCGAGCACCGATTTCATATTTGTTGAATAAATAATGCTCTTTCCGTCGTTCTCCGGGATCGTCAGACCTCTCGACCCAATCTGACCGGAAATAAGATAAAATCGGAGACAGATTGGGGCCAGTAACGTCAGGAATGTCCGGTCGGTTTTCCGCAAACCGTTGCGAGCACCGATTTTATCTTTATTAAATAAATAATCCTCCTTCCGTCGTTCTCGAAGCATCGTCAGACTTCTCGCCCCAATCTGACTGGAAACAAGATAAAATCGGAGACGGATTCGGGGCAGTACTATCGGGGGCAGTACTACTATTAACGTCTCGAAAGATGTTTATTATTAGGCATTTGAATTGTTCGGAGTAAAAACTGGAGACTTCAAGCTCAAGTAGTGTGGAAGATCATTAAGAGCATATACAGCGTGTTTCAAAATTACTGACCAACCCGGAACTGGCGGGTTCGGAGGGTTCCCCCGGGTATAACTATCGACGCGTTTTTTTTCCGTCCAATAGTTTCTGAATGAGAGCGATTATAATATCGGAGTTCGGACAATTGTTGTAGGGCCGACGTCTGCCCTTAACAACGACGCCACTCGAATGCTCAATCTGAGCGCGAGAGACGTAGCAGGCTACGTGTCAGGAAGATAGGTGTCTGTCTCGCTGGCCCGAGCGAGTTGACATTGCTGTCATATTTGGCGCATAAGTTCAAACCGCGCGGCAAGATTCTACTGAAATGCACCGTTTGACAGATGACGGCAAGCGTTATTTGACGTTTTGCGTATCGATCGCTTAGGCTGCCTGTTAACCAATCGGATTTGACATCCGTGGTTTCGCATAACGATAACGCTAAGCCATCGAGGCTTAGCGTTATCGTTATATTTAGGCGGTCATAAAAGATAAATAATTAATACTTCGTCAATTCAGATCTCATGCTATATTTTTTAAATTAAGAAAAAAAAGGACCGACAATTACTCGATGCATGTCGAATCTCGAGTACAGCGTTACAGCACGTGTTTTCGAATTGTTTTTTTTAAATTTACTTGATTGCGACCGGTGTTCTTGCGATTCGGATTGTCAAGTTGTCGGGGATTTACGTCGTTACACGAATAACAAAGATTCGATATTTTGGTTTATCTGAATGCATGCTGGTACGAGAGCAAATATTAAATCAATGATTCATATGATTTCAGGACGCCCTATCGGACATTTCTGAAAAGATTCGTCTACTTGCGTAATTGCGTTCGGCCGAGTTGGTCAGAAGTGGATGGTCTATCGCTAAAATAGAGCTCGGACGAATGTTAGACAGTGCGTAGCGGAAAGACATGAAAATGATTCTCTCAATCATTTTTCGAGCATCGATAGGACTTGACAAACGAAGATGAAATCGATAGTCTCAATTGTTTGTCGGACATCCATGGGATATATTCGAAAGCGTCACGTTGAGTTTGTCTTTGATTTCATCTCCTTTTTGATTCAGGAGAATGGATCATGTAAGCAGAGGTAAAACGTTAGCTCGTTCTCTCTCGTTTCGGTCCCGATCGCGAACGGAGAGAGATCGAATCTGTCAGTGATTCGTGCAGTATCCATAGGACAACACTCGACAACGTCACGACCAGTTCGCCATTGATATCATCTCATTTTCCATAATATCGCGACGAGATAAATTAATCTCGTTCCCGATCGCGAACGGAGATGAAATCAATTCTGTCAATGATTCGTGCAGTATCCAAAGGACAAAGTCGATAACGTCACGACGAATTCGTCATTGATTTCTTCTCCTTTCCGATGATATTGAAACGAGATAAATTGATCTCGTTCCCGATCGCGATAGGAGATGAAATCAATTCGGACAACGATTCGTGCATTATCCATACGACATACTCGACAACGTCACAACGAGTTCGCGGTTGATTTCATCTCCATTCCGATAATATCGCAGAGAGATGATTTCATCTCGTTCCCAATCGCGAACGGAGATGAAATCAATTCTGTCAATGATTCTTCTAGTGTCCGTAGAACATACTCGAAGCCGTCACGACGAGTTCGCTATTGATTTCATCTCCTTTCGATAATATCGCGACGAGATGAATTCATCTCGTTCCCGATCGCGAACGGAGATGAAAACAATTCTGTCAGTGATTCGTGCAGTATCCATACGATACACTCGACGACGTCACAACGAGTTCACGGTTGATTTCATCTCCATTCCGATAATATCGCAAAGAGATGATTTCATCTCATTCCCGATCGCGAACGGAGATGAAATCAATTCTGTCAATAATTCTTCTAGTGTCTGTAGGGCATACTCGAAGCCGTCACGACGAGTTTGCTTTTGATTTCATCTCGTTCTCGATCGCGAACGAAGATGAAATCAATTCTGTCAATGATTCTTCTAGTGTCCGTAGGACATACTCGAAGCCGTCACGACGGGTTCGCCATTGATTTCATCTCCTTTCCGATGATATTGAAACGAGATAAATTCATCTCGTTCCCGATCGTGAACGGAGATGAAATCAACGTGTACAGAAAGCCAACCCGTACAAATCGAAGACGAATTCGGGGCACTAATATCGGGAATATCCGATCGATGCCCCAAGAACCATTGCGAGCACCGATTTCATCTTTGTTAAATAAACAATGCTCCTACCGTCGTTTTCGCAGCATCGTCAGACTTCTCGACCCAATCTGAACGGAAGTGAGATAAAATCGAAGACGCATTCGGGGCAGTAATATCGAAAATGTCCTATCGAGGCTCCGAGAACCATTCCGAACACCGATTTTATCTTTGTTAAGTAAATAATCCTCCTTCCGTCGTTCTCGAAGCATATTCAGACTTCTCGACCCAACCTGACTGGAAACAAGATAAAATGGGAGACGGATTCGGGGCAGTACTACCAGGAATTTCCCATTGAGGCTCCTAGAAACGTTGCGAGCACCGATGTTATCTTTGTTAAATAAATAATGCTCCTTCCCTCGTTGTCGCAGGTTCTTTAGACTTCTTAACCCAATCTGACCGGAAATAAGATGGAATCGGAGACGAATTCGGGGCGTTAATATCCGGATTGTCGGACTGAGGCTCCGAGAACCGTTGCGAGCACCGATTTTATCTTTGTTAAATAAATAATGCTCCTTCCGTCGTTGTCGCAGGATCGTCAGATTTCTCGACCCAATCTGAGCGGAAATAAATCAAATTGTAGACGAATTCGGAGCAGTAATGTCAGGAATTCCGATCGGTGCTCCGAGAACCGTTGCGAGCACCGATTTTATCTTTGTTAAATAAATATTGCTCCTTCCGTGGTTGTCGCAGGATCGTCAGACTTCTCGACCCAATCTGACCGGAAATAAGATAAAATCGGAAACGAATTCGGAGCAGTAGTGTCGGGAATGTCCGATCGGTGCTTCGAGAACCGTTGCGAGCACCGATTTTATCTTTGTTAAATAAATAATGCTCCTTCCGTCGTTGTCGCAGCATCGTCAGATTTCTCGTCCCAATCTGACCGGAAATAAGATAAAATCAGAGACGAATTCGGGGCAGTAGTGTCAGGAATGTCCGATCGGTGCTCCGAGAACCGTTTCGAGCACCGATTTTATCTTTGTTAAATAAATAATGCTCCTTCCGTCGTTGTCGCAGCATCGTCAGACTTCTCGACCCAATCAGACCCATTGCGTAGCAGCAAATGCTAACCCGCGATTCGCAAACCTGGGTCGTTTTCGTCCCGCCCAAGATTATTATCATCACTTAATATTTATTTCTTTTTAATTGAAAATAAGGAAGAAAACAACCTTATTATTCCTGTAGAAGTACGGTCTAAAGATCGACCATGATTTTTTTCAGATTTTTTCCACCGACAATTGTTGGTTTGGCAGTGCAAAAATGAAAACGACCCGGTTTCACGGGATTAATGTGCCTGAAATACCTTTATGGATTGAGGTTTAAGATGATCGGTTGAACTTGATCGATAGATTGCAAACTTTATCGAAAATAATGTCAATTTTGGAAATGTTTGCGGATTCCATGGTCCGCAAACAATATTCCTCATCATTTGCGATTCGCTCATAACTTTCGCAATAAATAATTCCATCAATACATTTTAAAGTAATTTCGCGTGAAATTATTATTTTTTGCCAAATTATACGAGCATTATTATTTTTGACTTTTTCATAAAATATTCAAAAATTCTGTAACTACAACATGTGAAGATAATTTATGCAACATTAAGAAACAAAAATCTCGTACTATTTGGTAAAAATTAATAATTCCACCTCAAATTAATTCAAAATGTATTGCTAGAATCATTTATTCCAAAAGTTGTTAGCGAATCGCAAATGATTTAAAATCGTATGGTGCAGTGCATGGAATCCTCGAACATTTTATAAATTGACATTATTTCGAATCAAGTTCTGAGATAGGGACCCATTCAGATCCCTCGGCTCGACCGCGTATCATCGGACTCTGAACCAACTTCCTGTGACAGCCGATCATTCGGAAGTTGCAGCTGTGGCGTCAGCAGACTAGCACTTCCTATAGCACTGTCGTGCCTGACTTAGCTCGTTTGTTCCACTGATTAAATTCCGATTTATCCACTTTAAATCGTATGTTTGATATTTTTTTTCGCCATGACGGGGAGCACAAATATAGTTTTTCGGGAGTGTTCCGTATTCGGAATTTTACAAACTTCATTCTCTTGCACGCAAAATGGATTTTTTATTCTTTTCCAGAATACGCTATTTTCTCTGGCAAGTGTTATTCATGACAAAAATACGATATATTTTTTTTCAAAGAAAGCGTGAAAAACCATTAAAAATCATAAAAAACACATAAAATTGGTTTGTCGATTTCGACAATTTTTTTGACCACAAATTTTCACTCCAAATATGCAATAGCATTCACATCAATTTTCGCGAGCCCTTCACGTTTTATAGAGCTTTTCGAATAAAAAACTGCGATCGGCTGTGTGTATTTAGCAGAAAGCGGCTGGAACATAAGTATGAGACCATGTGTTGCCTGGTCGTTAATGTCGATGAACTGTTTCCCATCATCGTCAAGATCCGTTAAGCCCAGATACGTTAAATTTTTAGAACAAACTGCAACAGATTTTCTGAGGTTTATTTAATCGATTTCATTATTTCAACGATTTCATTATTTCATCAGTAGGACTCTATGACGTTGCAGAGCATTTTTCGAAGCCAAATGTTTCTCGAGGAGTGTTGGAAATCGTTCGTCGAAGCCGCATTTCGCGTTAATTAACGACAAATAGCTTCGTATCGACCTCATGCACGGAAGAGGTAGGATGTTGTTTTTGCGTAAAAACTCGTAATATCCTGGCGATCGAATGTTCATTAGCATGCACAGCATGACCTGGTCGTCGGTGTAACGCCGACCTCTGCCGTCTTTTTTGCTTGCTGCTGCGATTATTTCTTTGAGTGCCAGTCAGTTGGTATAAGATGGGAATCAATGTCACCCATGCCATCGCAGATGTTCATCCTTTCGAATTTGTTTAAGACGTCTGGGAGCATTCCTTTTTCCTACAAAACTTGTGCGAGGTTCTCGTCTTGAAGGTCAACGAGGCGTTCATAAACGAAATATTTCAACGTGCCATCCATATTAAGTGTGACACTTTTTTGTGTTACTGGACATTCCTCGTCATCCATGATCTTCAAAACCGTGAATGTAAACAACGTCCGACGCCCAATATCCGCACTTTTTGATGGGTACTTGACCCAACTCAACCTCTTCGGAACATAGGCAGAGAAGTCATCATCACTGGTGTTCGCATTTTCTGCCACTCTTTCGGGAACCATAAAGTCAAGTAATTATTATAAGTAATGGTAAGTTGGTGTGTTAACGAAAATGAAACGGCTTTTAAGGGGCTATACTAGCGTGACACTTGAAAAAATCGATTTTTTGTGCCTTTTTCGACAGTTTATACTTTCAAGAATATCATTATCATTTATATCATTTTTATCAATATCATTTTATCTTGAAAAAATCGATAGTTGCATCTTTTAACGCCCTTTTCTCGAAATGAAATTCTTCAAATTTGCTGACATTGTAACTCAAAGAGCAATCCGATTGACCTGAAATTTGAACTGAGTATTCTTGAATATATTTACTCTACAATGACGTAGGATATTTTTGATTAGATGAAAATTGACGATTTGGCATTGAAAAAACGACCATTTTGTAGGCAAGAATACAGACTTTTCATAAATACGCCATTTTGTTAGATTTTCATATTTTTCGAAAATCCTATCTCATTGTACAGGAAATACCTTCCAGTTTAACGACATTTTTTTTCTTTTTCGGTTTCAGCTACTCAATCGGCCGGAATCATGTCAGCAGAGGAGGAATTTTTTTTTGGCGCCTCCGAAGGCAGCGCTTAAGGGGGGATTGTCTTTTTTTTCGCAAAATTTACCGCTTTTTGGGAATTTTTTTGTGAAGAAAGTATACAACGGAAAACTTGTGAAACTTGGCATATAGTTTTATTGATCTGTTTACTACATACAAAAAATTTTTTAAACAATTTCATCAAAAAATCCGCCTCCCACCCCCCTCGACGCGCGATGATCCTTTTTTGATGGTGTGCACGATTTCTCAAAAACTATTCAACCGATTGCCTTCAAATTTGGACAGAATGCTCAGCTGACATCCTTTTATCGTTTGATGAAGCAAAAAAGCAATACGTTTAATAGTTTTTTATTTATAACAAAAAAGCGATCAATTTTTTCCGAAAAATCGATACTTCAAGTTCAAAACGTCACCAAATCGTCAATTTTTTTTCCCCTTCATCGAACGATAGCTATATGTGTCTAAAGTAAAATGCTTTTTGGGTTTTTGTTGCAGGATGAACGTGAAGGCTGTAATCGTGCACATCATCAAAAAAGGACCATCGCGCGTCGAGGGGGGTGGGAGGCGGATTTTTTGATGAAATTGTTTAAAAAAATTTTTGTATGTAGTAAACAGATCAATAAAACTATATGCCAAGTTTCACAAGTTTTCCGTTGTATACTTCCTTCACAAAAAAATTCCTAAAAAGCGGTAAATTTTGGGAAAAAAAGGACAATCCCCCCTTAAGTCGCTTGGATCTCAATATTTTTCTATGAAAAAATAATGTAATATAGGTCAAATATAGCCAAATATATTTTTAATTTCCCGGAACATTTAATTGAGTACTTTTCTGCCAAAAAATTCCCGAATATTACCCAAATTTTCATCGTTCAGACTGGTATAGCCCGTTAAAATGATTACGTTGCACCACTTCCATTTAAAATTAATTCTTTTCGAAATGCCATATTAACTTTATAAGAGATTTTGACTTTTTTTTAGCAAGGCATTGCGTTACTTATGTTCACTGTTTCCCAGAAAAGCGGGCACTTCAGCAAGCTTCTGAGGAGCTAAAGAATCCACCGCTGGCGATTCAGATTGGTTAGCTCGATAGGAGAGATCGGCAACCCAATGTTCATGCCAGTAGCCGAGCCTCGTAAAGCGATATCTGTAATATCAATGTGTAACACAGAAAAATGCAAAACAGCAGAAAAGTAATTTTTTCGAAATGGCTATGGTTTTCAAACGGTTTTCACACAATACTATACTTATACCATGTCTACAAATTTACATTTCGAATTTTTCAAATTATAGCTTCTTGAGCTGCGGATGCTTGTATGTAACCTTAAATAGAAAAATACATAAGTCAAAGAAGAACCTTACATTTTAAATCACATGTGCAATTTTTGAATCAAACTTACCCGTGCCATTACTTGACCAGTTGTGTCGCGTTTAATCCATTCGCGAGGAATCTCTTCCGCGTTAAAATGTTTTTCACACACCACATCCGTCTTGCGCAAATGAATTATGCCTGGAATTGCTTTTTCCCACTTGTTCCACGTCTCAATGGCTTTCGGCACACTAAATAACGAGTTTTTCCGCGGTTTTAATGCCAGTTTTACAGGTTGGCACTACACACCATCCGGTCATTTTGTTTAACAATCTCCCAACAAATGCGCACGAGATATTCTCTCAAACTTCTTGGGTTTCCGGCTTATGTTCATCAGCGAAGCCGATGACAGCTCACGTTGTGTCTGGGTGGAAGTAAGAGTGAGACAGAGAGACCCTTTCCTGCAGCCGCCGTCCCTCATCGACGAGGCAGAAAGTATTGCAGCGCCTCTAGTGCCCACACTACGCACTTCAACATGGCTTCACTAAGCGACCTACCCCCACCACGGGGGTTTCCAGACCTGTATGTAAGTGTCACGTCCTAAGGGGACATGGGCATACATATTTATGTGTGGTATCCCTCTTTCTTGCCAACGCCCAGTGGAGCCAGATCGCGCGCAAAGGGGTAACTTTTGCGCGCGATCTGGCTCCACCGGCCACCGGATTCGCGGCCATCCGGCCGCGAATCGTAAATACCAGAAAGAGCACATATTCTACAAGCGATGAGATGGTCCCGTTGATAGCGTTCCAGGCTTCTTTTTTAAAATTAAATCGCGATGAGTGTAGCTAGTGAACCACGTAGGGGATTTTAGAAATATTGATTTTTGAGTAATTGCCGAGTATTTGACTAAAAATGTTCAATTTTTTTTTTTAGACAGTTATTTCTTAATAAATATTGTTTTAATTAACTTATCGAAAATCCCCTACGTGGTTCAGTAGCTACACCCATGTAGAGTCAATAAAACTAAATTCTTTTTTTTAGATTAAAATTGGCACATTTATACTGCGTGCCGCAGAGGTTCGACATGCTTCGGAAGAATTGCTGCAGTGTCGCCATTCTGTAATATTTTCGGATGAAAAATTTATAGCAGTACACTTAAATATATGTGTAATGGTCCGAGCGGGTGTTCGAGGATGGCGCGGGGACAACTAACGAGACGGAGACGATTCCAAAGATAATTTTATTACTGATGGAAATGGGCGAGAGGGTGAGCGTATCGACAGTTCGAGGTTTTAGGATGGACTGCTGGCTCTCGGTCCAGCAGGAGGAAGCGTGACTGAGTAGTGGGGCCTTAGGAAGGTGGAGGGGATGCCACGCGCGAGAAGCGCGTGGGCCCGGGAACAATGGGACTCAGATGATAGAGGAGAGAGAGGATTGCTGATGAGAATTTCTAGGAAGGAAGATTTGGTTTCTGCTGAGGGTTTCTAGGAAGGAGGATTAGGTTTAGGTGAGAGCTGTGGGAAACGGTTGATATGAGGGCGTGAGACTGGGTTTGGGAATAGGAGTGGTGTGGGACCGTGACACTCCCCCTCTTACAAGAACGATGCTCCGCATTGTGAGTTACAAAGCTTTTTTTTTTTAATTGATTCTATATAATAGAAATAAAATTGTGTGTGTGTGGTGTGTATGTGTGTGTTGATGTAGTGTAACGTGGGTGCCCCAAAAATGTGCATTTACTAGGGGTGTGGTTCAATTGCGCTGTAAGCGCAATTCGGGCCGCAGTTTAGTTGGACGGAACAGTTCGAATGTGCTTAGTCGGGATGAGATGTGTTCCGTGTGATGATTTTGTTCCGTGTAGTAGTTTTCTTCGTATAGTAGTTTTTGTTCCATGTAGTAATTTTTGTTCCGTGTGGTAATTTTGTTCCTGCTACAGTAATGTTTTAATTTGGTATGTTGGAGTTATGGCCGTGGATCTGAAACTGACTATAAGATTAGTTTAGATGAGTTAGTAGGGGCTGTTTTGGTTATGAAAGGACGGGTGTGTGTGTGGTTGGTAATTCTATATACATATGTATATATATGTAAAAAGAGAAGAAGAACCCAAATTTTTGCTCCTTTGTTGACGATAGTCTTTGCCTTTGTTTCCTTTATAGTTTGCCGTGATTTACTTTTTGGCGTAAGGTTCCTCTTTTTCCCTCGATTCGTTGTTTGCCGAAATGTATATATATATATATTTTTTATCATTCCCTTCTTTCGGTTGCACCTGAAACAGTCTTAATTCTGATTAGTTTAAGTGTTAGTGGGCATAGTTGTGTTATCCAGGATCCGGTAAGGTTGTTCTTCAGTTGACCAATGTGATGGATGAACGATACCTATTCAATCTTGATTAAAAATGATAATTTAGCTTTATCGCATACATGGGTTAATAGTGTAGTGTCTGACTTGAAGGTTTGAAGATAAGCATAGGCTGAGCACATAATAAGGAATGGAAGTTATAATATATTTTGTGAAGCTGTCGTGCATACAATGTTGTGTACGTACTTGTTTAATGTTAGTACGATTTATATGGGGAAATGTAGAGAGAAAGTAAATGTAGAAGGGAAAAGAAATAGAATTATCAAGGGAATAGGAAGATAGTAAGGAGGAATGATTCTATATATGATACTTATGTGTAGCGTTAGATTAAAGTACATATGTCGTTGTTTCTTAGAGCATTTTTGTAACGTCATAATTATATAAAAAGGTGAGCGTTACAACATATTCGGGTTCAACTTAGTCTTCGTAAACCAATTTGGTTTTGTTTGTGTCTACCTAGATTTTGAAAATTATTCTGATCGGTTACTTCTAGAATTTCGAATGGACTCATATAGCTACTATCACGATCGATTTTTTAGTTCTTTAAATTAAATCATTTTTAACAATACGAGTTGTCGAGTTTGAAATTTTGGTACTTTCGTTCGTCTAGCATAATATAGTTTTTCTGTTTATTTTACTCAAAATTATTTTCAGGGTACCAATTGTCGAACGTCGTTACAATTTCGGTTCTATATTGTAATAAAGTCGTCGAATGTTAATAGTTTTTTTTCTTAAGTGGTATAAATGTTCATGGTAACGAAGCTTTGTGCTGTGACTATCATTTATTAATAACGACTTCTTTTTATGTGTTGAATTCTAAAGTATCTCTAATTCTTCTAATGCGGTTTTACGAGGTCTACCGCGCCTGTGTTTGGCAGTTGATGTTCGTGGTTGATTGACTACATTTTTTGTTTTTGGGGCCTTTCAGAGACACTATAGCGGTGAGCATCGACTGTTATTCAATCGGGTTCTTTCGTGGTCTGCCACGTCCACGTTTAAAACAATCAATGTTGGCTGTTAGTTGGCCTGCTCTTTCGTGGGCTACCACGATTGTGTTCAGTACCGCTTGATGTTTATTTTTCATTTTTTTGCGAGCATTATGGGATGGTGAAGGTAGGTTAGGCTCGGTATGCGAGTTCGGTTGTTGTGCGCTATCTGATTTTTCATCTTCCGTGTTGGGTGTAGTTGAGCTGGGAGTCAGATTCTCTTCCATCCCATTGTAGTTTCCTTTTCATTGTCAATGGTTATCGCCTGTTTGTCGTATGTTGTATCGTTGCCGGTAGACTTCGGCCCGCCGAAGTGTCTACCCGCGTTGATGGGGATCCAAGGTGGCAGCGCGGAGCTTGCTTCTTTTTCTTATTTCTACTTTGCCGCGTCCGGCAACTTTTTTTTGGCCTTTTACTTCTTCGTTTGCGCTTATGCCTTTTCTTCTTATTTAATTTATTTCTTCTTTATTTGCGCTTATTTCATTTCTTTCTTCTTTATTTATTTCTTCTATATTTGCGCTTATATCGTTTCTTTCTTCTTTATTTATTTCTTCTTTGTTTGCGCTTACTTCGTTTCTTTCTTCTTTATTTATTTCTTCTGTATTTGCGCTTATTTCATTTCTTTCTTCTTTATTTATTTCTTCTTTGTTTGCGCTTACTTCGTTTCTTTCTTCTTTATTTATTTCTTCTGTATTTGCGCTTATTTCATTTCTTTCTTCTTTGTTCATTTCTTCTTCGTTTGCGCTTATTTCTTCGTTAAATATTGTCGTCGTTTTCCCTTTTTTCGTCGGCACGGCTGTTTCGTGCCCTACTACGACGTCCTCGGACGTGTCGCGATCACGTTTGCGAGGGGTTTTTCTATTCATTAGTTTGTCATGAGAATTGTTTCTTTTAGTAAGCTGTGGTCGTCCTTGTTCGAATCCAATGAGTTCCATCTCCTCTGTTGACGTTTCTGAGTCGTAGTTGTTGTTGTCGATTGTCTTGTCGATTTTTGGGCGTGCACTCCCTCCAATTTCTTCTTTATTTACGGCGTTGCTTATTTCTATGTTTGTATCCTTAAGTTCTTGAAGTTCTTCTTCTGGCAAAATTATCACTTTGTTCGCTGCTGGGTTTCCGGAGGATTCATCCTATGTTGACAAGTTTCGTTTGTCACCCTGTTGAGAGATTCTCGATTTCTTGATGTCATGCAGCGTTTCGTCAGATGATGATGATTCCCTTGGTCTGATCGGGAGGACGTTGATTGGGTTTCTTGACAGAGCGTCTGCGTCGAGTTTTCCAGGCTTGTGCTGAATTTCGTAATCGTAATCGTTGAGTGCCGCTTGCCATCTTAGTAGTTGTTGCGGTGGATTCGGTTTCTTCACTAAATATGTGAGTGCTCGGTTATCTGTTACTAACATGAAGTGGTGCCAATAGAGATAGGGCCTGAAGTGTTCGATCCTTTTTACTATTGCCAAAAGTTCTTTACGCATCGTATCGTACGCAAATTCCGCTTTTGTGAGAGTGCGCGATTAGAAGGCAACAGGATGATCGAATTTTTCGTGTTGTTGGCTGAGGACGGCGCCGTTAGCGTAATTCAATGAGTCCATTATTAATTGGGCCTCCTTGTTGTCCGGATAACGCACGATTGGTTTACTTGTAATTTTCATTTCAAGTAATCGAACGCTTGTTGACATTCCTCAGGTCATTCGAATTTCTGTGAAGCCTTCAATTGTCTCGTTAGCGGGAGACCGATTGTTGCGAATTTCTTCACGATGCGTCTATAGGAATTCATTAATGCGTAGAATTGTATGATGATGTTCTTTTTTTTGTATTGGAAACTTGTACTGCTCGTGTTAACTTGGGTCTCGATTGTGAGTCGTTTTCGTTGATGACGTGACCCAGATATTGGACATTGTTCTGGAGGAACAGGCATTTAGCTGTTTGCAGCGTAAATCCGGCATAATATAGTCTTTTTGCTAGTAGGTGGAATTCATGCTCGTGTTCCTTTAGGTTGGTGGTGTAAATGACGATTTCAACCAAATACCCGAAAAAGGTCGGTACCCAGTGATCCCGATAGCGCGACATCCATCAACCTTTGGAAGATTGCTGTTGCATTCTGTTAAACTCCGAATGGCATTCGATTAAATTCATAACCACCGTTCGGTGTTGGAAATGCTGTTTTCGGTTTGTCGCATGGGATACATCTCGATTCGGTGGGAACCGGACGCTAAGTCCAGTACCGAGAAGTAACGGGACCTACCCAGCTGGTCTAGGATGTCGGTGATCTTTGGCAATGGGTACGCATCGGGTGTTGTTTTCTCGTTCAGTTTTCTGAAATCGATTACCATGCGCCAGCGTTTCTTTCCTTCACGGTCTGCTTTTTTCGGGACAATCCAAACAGGCGAGTTGAATGGTAATAGTGACGGTTGTAGCATGCATTTCTGCAAAAATTCGTCAACCTGTATATGGAGTTCCTGTTTATGCACTTGTGGAGAGCGATATTGTTTTGTATTTATCGCTTTCTCATCGGTTGTGAAAATGTCACGTTTCACAAGCGTTGTGCATCCTAGTTGTTTACCGGGCAGACTGAAAAGGTGTGAGTACTGTGAGGCCAGTTTAAGCACGTGTGCCGTCTCACTTTCCTCGAGATTCTCGAGGTGTAGGAGAGGTTTTAATCGCTCGAATCTGTCCTCTTTTGTCGACACCAACCCGATTACCGCATGTAGATCGGTAACAATGTCGTTCGGATCATTTTGGGTTGTGTCGAATGTTCGCAGTTCCTCAATTGGTTGTAATTCCAATATTGGAGCTTGCAGGTGTATTGTGTACTCGTTAGTGTTAATCGCTGTTAAATACGCTGTTCCATCACGATTTGTGACAATTGCGTTACCAATGTACAATCCTTCGCCAGCATGTATTTGCGGGATGTAGCCTTCTGAAAGGTCCGTATTCTTTATCCTGACGTGGATTACGGAGTTTGATCTAGCCGGAATTGAAATTCTTCCGCGTGTTTCGAAAGGTATTTGATGGCCATCGAAAGATATGCACGACTGGGTGTATAGAATGTCGGCTGGTGTTTCTTTGAAAAACTCGTCGCCAAAAACGGCGTCTTGGGTGACTGGAATATCGTTCTTGACTACATGGAATTCAACGGAAAGATCCTTAATCCTTATGATGCCGTGCCGGAAGTGAAAATTGTGTCGCTCGTGATTCCTGATAGTTCGTAAATGATGTATGCGTCGATTTCGACGCGTGCTCCTATTGCTTCTGATTTAATTAGGTTGATTTGAGCTCCTGTATCTATGAAAAATTTCGTGTCTTTTTCTTTAAGATCAACAGAATTTATTATTACTCTTGGAGGTTTTCGTTTTTGTAATTCCCAGCGAAATGGTGGTTTTTCTTATTATTGATGTTCTATTATTATTCAATGGCTTGATGTCGAACGCTCCTGCGATTTATTTTGTGTCGCGCTCTCCGTGAAGTCACGCTTAATTAAAAAAGAAATGTATTCTGTTACTATCTTCGTTAGTCGCGGAGGTTTTCGTTAGTTATGTCAGCTGCTCGTACCTCGCGATCCTTGTGTATTGTTTTCATATTTTCGGTTGCGAGAGTTGTCGCCGGATCTGTTTCGCGAATTGTGTGTAATAACGATTGTTATCTCGAGAGTGACTCGGGGAGTGTCATCTCGGTTGGTAATCGTTTCGTGAGTTTTGTTGTTTACTTCGCTATCTGTCGTGTGAGTGATTTCCGTAACTACGGTATCCATATTGTGACGTATTCCAAAATCTTCGATAGTTAAATTTGCCGTTCCATTGTTCTCTTAAATGCTTAAATGTGTGGCAATTGCCGGTGGAGCGGCTACTTGATTGATGATATTCGCAATATGTTGACAGAGATTAATTTTGTGTTTAGGAAAATGAACATTCGCTGTTTCTGTTCGTTTTAGTTCCGTAACTTATTCGGTTTTGTTTAATCGTTTGACGCATTTTTAATTCTTATTCTATGTTAACGCTTTCTTGTATAGCTTCATCGAAATGTTGAACTGCTTGTCACATTAAAATTGCACTGACTTTATCGAAAAGATCGCGAGTAGACTCTCTAGTTACCGATTTATTTACTCCTTAATTCCGATTTTCGAGGTATTGTTAATCCTAATTACGCATATAACATTCATCGACCCTATCCATAATTCGTTTCATAATTGTGCACGTGCGAGTTACGTACTCTGCTATCGGTTCATTATAGCTTTGCGCTATTTCTTTAAGTTCTGATTCGAGATCTAATAATTCTATTGGAGTACTGAAATTATGTCACAAATCCGTAAGAAGTTCTTCGAGGGTTGTATCATTTTTGTTTCCGCCAAATCGCGTGCGGTTCCTGTTACTTTATACTGTATCATGACAAGAAGTCGAGCTGTTCTTTCAGTGGAATTATTTTTATTGTCTTTTTGCATGCGCCTATGAAGTTTTCGACGAGAATATTCTTGCCGTCAAACGCAGGGATTGGTTGGTATATATCTCGGAATGTTAAATTTCCGTACACCATCTCGTTAACGACTTTGTTTTCGCTTTCGGGTTCTAAATTAAAAAATGAGGGGCCTAAATTTTTGCCGCCGGGGTGGCCTAGTAGATTAAATTTTGTTTTGTCCTATCCATATATGTTTTAAAGAAGGGGAAAAAGAATTGTTTTTTTGCTATTTTCTCTCAATATTTGTATTGTAGTCCGCAAAGTCGTTATTATTCCAATATGAAAAGCTTGAGACGTTTGCAAAAAAATTATTTTTAGATCCTAGAAGCTTGGAAACTTTTCAATTTTTCAGTTTCCGTTGGAATATTTATAATGCGTAAAAATTTCGATTTTTATTTGGAATATTGAAGGTTTGTAAAATGTTATTATTGAAAGTTTTCGATTTTCCTTCTGTTTATGAATATTTATAGTGTGTAAAAAAAATGTCAATTTTGAAATATCTAAAGCTTTAAAATTTTTCGAATATTGCGAGTTTCAAAGGTTTTCAGTTTCTGTTTTTCCTCCGTTTTTCCTCAAATATTTATTATGTGTGGACAGTTTTGTTTTCTTCGAAGAATTTCTTCTCTCGTTTTTATTTTAGAGTTCGTAACATTTCATTTTTCGGGTTGTACGGTTTAAGACATTTTCAATTTTCTTTTTTTTTCAAATATTTATAATGTATAAAAATGTTGTTTCCTTCAAGGTATTTAGAATTCATAAAATTTTGTTTTTCAATTGTTAAAAGTTTGAAAGGTTTTCAATTTTCCTTTTTCCAAATATTTATAATGTGTGAAGATTTTATTTTTCTTGAAATATTTAAAGTTTGAAGTAATTGCATTTTTCCGGGTATCACAAGTTTGAAAAGTTCTCAATTTTCGTTTTCTTTTTTTTTCAAATGTTTATAATGTGTAAATAAATTTTGTTTTTCGGATTTTATAGATTTGAGATGTTTTCAGTTTTCGTGCTTCTCTTTTTTCACATATTTATAATATGTCAAAATTTTGTTCTCCTTAAAAAATTTCGAGTTTGCAAAGCTTTATTTTTCGAATTTGAGCGTTTGAAGAGTTTTCAATTTTCTTCTTTTTTTTTTAATTCTCAAATTTTATAATGTATGAAGAGTTTGCTTTCCTCAAAATATTTAAAGTTTATAACATTTTATTTTACGAATTTTACAAATTGTTTCCTATGTAAATTAAAAGGCGAAGGGGACGCAGAGTCGACGAAGTTTCGCTACGCGTGTGTTTGTGCGCTTATTGTGTGCATAAGTTAGTGCGATAGCGGTAGGAAGCCAAAAAGAAATAATGAATAGCCTATTGCGTTTTCAATACGCACATATTGAATTTTATCAATGTGACAATTCTGCGATGTACGTTCATGTATCACATGGGTTCTGGCGATGTCGGATGCTTGCACACTTTAATGTGTGGAGAAAAACGTATTTCATTGCCACTCTTAGAGGAGGGCTGGAGAATAATGGAGAAAAAAAATGAGTTTCAAAATTACTTACAGTGCCGTGATGAGAAGGAATAATTTTATAAAAACGCCTGGGATCCAGTTATTCCCTTCCTTCCTTCTGTATTGTCCGTGTGATTGATTAAGTTCGTTTTTATATTCCGTGAGTGAGTTAGTGAGTTCCTTTTGTTTTCCGTGAGTGAGTGCCTTTTGTTTTTCGTCTCGTCCGTGTGTCTCGTTTGAACGTTGAGCGTGTAGATTGCGTGCGGAGCGTCTAAGATGTTTTTTTAATAAAACTTTGAGCGGGTTGATCAGGCCCACTGAGTTTTTGTTTGTCACTTTTTAAACTTTTGAGACGCGAGAGGGGCGTTTCGCGAATCCCACTTCTGACACCAATTTGTAATGGTCCGAGCGGGTGTTCGAGGATGGCGCGGGGACAACTAACGAGACGGAGACGATTCCAAAGATAATTTTATTACTGATGGAAATGGGCGAGAGGGTGAGCGTATCGACAGTTCGAGGTTTTAGGATGGACTGCTGGCTCTCGGTCCAGCAGGAGGAAGCGTGACTGAGTAGAGGGGCCTTAGGAAGGTGGAGGGGATGCCACGCGCGAGAAGCGCGTGGGCCCGGGAACAATGGGACTCAGATGATAGAGGAGAGAGAGGATTGCTGATGAGAATTTCTAGGAAGGAAGATTTGGTTTCTGCTGAGGGTTTCTAGGAAGGAGGATTAGGTTTAGGTGAGAGCTGTGGGAAACGGTTGATATGAGGGCGTGAGACTGGATTTGGGAATAGGAGTGGTGTGGGACCGTGACATATGCTCAATAAATACCGCAAGTATTATTTGTTTATCACATTTTCTTACGCAAAAAAAAAATATAAAAAAATACGCTTCCTGTAAGGCCGTTACAGTGGTGTTACCCCTTAAAGTTTTCATATAATTTCCGAGATTTTCTCGTGATTGTAATTAAAATGATGAAATATTCGGAAAAATTCGGAGAAACTCGGATGTTTGCGTAAAAATAATTGTCCACAAAACTCCGAATTCTTGATATTGGTTCCAATTCATAGAAAAATTCGGAAAAATTGTCCGGACAAAATCGGAGTTTTTGGGAAAAAAATTTGCACTAGGGGCGCGGGATCGTTCCCCGCGCTCAGTCCTTTTTTTCAATTAATATTACTATTAATTCTTATTTGATTAGTTATTTTTGTTAGTTATCATTATTATTTTAATTAGTTATCATTTAGTGTCGGAAAATTTATCGCGCACTCTGACCGCTTATTTTATGAGTTTGTACGTTAATTTCAATATAATAATAAATCTAAATTACAACTTATTTATGTTCTAAAAAATAGTTTGCGCTTTACTCACACCCGTCCCTATGCCAAATAAATTGTAATTCATAAAAGTAAGCGGAAATTTATTTATATTCGTATTATTATATTCATTCTCATATACTTTCATCAAGCGATAAAGCATTATCATAATGTATCTGGCCGCGAATCGTAAGCACCAGAAAGTGCGCATATCCTACAAGCGATGAGATGGTCCCGTTGGTAGCGCGTTCCTGGCTTCGGTCCGCAGGGGCGCGGAATCGTTCCCCGCGCTCAGTGCTTTTTTTTAAATTATCATTACTATTAATTCTTATTTGATTAGTTATTAAATGAATATAATAATACGAATATAAATATATTTCTGCTCATATACGTTCATCAACCGATAAAGCATTATCATAATGCTTTATCGCTTAATCAAAGTATATGAGAATGAATATAATAATACGAATATAAATAATTTCCGCTTACTTTTTTGAATTACAATTTATTTAGGGTAATTATTAAGCATATATGGAAGTATATTGCAAAAAAATTATATGGGAAAATATTACAAAATGGCGACACTGCAGCAAATTCTTCCGAGGCATGTTGAACTTAAGGTGCTCTGCGGCACGCAGTATAACGTGTGCCAATTTTAATCTGGACAAAATATTTTGTTTTAATTAAATTTAGATGAGTGTATCTAGTGAACCACGTAGGGGATTTTAGAAATATCGATTTTTGAGTAATTGCCGAGTATTTGACTAAAAATGTTCAATATTTTTTTAAGACAATTATTTCTTAATAAATATTGTTTAAATTAACTTATCGAAAATCCCCTACGTGGTTCAGTAGCCACACTCATGTAGACTTAATAAAACAAAATTCTTTTTTTTAAATTAAAATTGGCTAAAATTTCAGAGCTCCAAGTAGTCGGGAAGTGGGTGATATATTCATTTTTCGTTTTGAATCTCACAGAAAGTCGTTTTTTTTTTCATTTTTTGAAAGTTGAATCATGCATTGTCACCTATTAGATGCATGTTTCCAAATTTTCGGAGCTCTGAGTAGTTCGTGAGTGGCTGAAATATCGATTTTCCATTTTGCAACTTATAGAACGACAAGTTAAATAAAAGCTTGTAATATTGTTTGAATTGTTGCTTTCAGTGCCCGAACGCGAAACAAACTTGGAGTGCAGCAATCGATCGAGTACTGACGGATAAGCAACATCTGTGTGAGCTGCACGTTAGCGAGGGTGATTTCATAAAGGCAAATAAGATTGTTTTATCAGATGGAACTGTGCACATCAACCCTAGAAAAGTCAACGAAAATAATCACGCAAGGAAAACTAAAACGAAAGATAATGGGAAAAAGTCGAAACTGTAAGATCGATTCATCTGTACAGCGTATCACAATGCGTGAATATAATGTGTGATGCATTTATGAATTTTCTTGTCTCTATAAATAAACGTTGTTTGTTACGACTTCCGCAACCAAAAAAAACATATTGACTTAATTTCTGTATTTCGTTATTATTCTTTATCTGTGCAGTGTGTCATAATGTGCAAATATGAAGTGTGATCATTTGTAAAATTTTTGCCTGGATTAAAAAAAAACTTATGAATTTTCTTGTGTTTATAAATAAATTTCGTTTCTTACGGCTTCCGCAATGGAAAAAAAACATGGACGTAATTTCTGTATTTCGTTATTATTCTTTATCTGTACAGCGTGTTTTAATGTGTAAATATGATGTATGATCATTTGTAAGTCTTTTGTTTGAAATTGAAATTCTTATGAATTTTCTTGTGTCTATAAATACATTTTTTTACTGCTTCCGCAACGAGAGAAAAACATTGACTTAATTTCTGTATTTCGTTATTATTTTTTTTCTGCACAGCATATCATAATGTGTAAATATGAAGTGTGATAATTTGTAAAACTTGTGTCTGGATTAAAAATTCTTATGAATTTTCTTGTGTCTATAAATAAATTTGGTTTGTTACGATTTCCGCAACGAAAAAAAAACATTGACTTAACTTATGTATTTCGTTATTATTCTTCATTTGTACAGCGTGTCATAATGCGTCAATATGATGTGTGAGTAGTAGAGCTAGGCCGGTTCTAACTCAAGGGGAGGTTGTGTGTCAAAAGTGGTGAAGCCAAGGTGGCGCCACCGTCGTGGGGAGGTCGCCGGGCGCGTGTGACGTCACAGAGTGGCCTATGTGGAGGGGGGGGTCGTGTGGTCCGTGCAGCGACTGGGGGGGGGGGGGGGTGATGGGTGTTTTGTGTGTATGTGCGTGCGTGCATGCGTTTAGGAAAGCCAAGGTGGCGCTGCGGTCGTGGGGAGGTCGGCGTGTGTGCGTGCGTGCGTGTAGGGAAGCCAAGGTGGCGCTACGGTCGTGGGGAGGTCGGCGTGTGTGCGTGCGTGCGTGCCTGCGTGTAGGGAAGCCAAGGTGGCGCTACGGTCGTGGGGAGGTCGGCGTGTGTGCGTGCGTGCGTGTAGGGAAGCCAAGGTGGCGCTACGATCGTGGGGAGGTCGGCATGCGTGCATGCGTGCGTGCGTGCGTGCGTGAGTGCGTGCGTGCGTGCGTGCGTGTGTGTGTGTGTGTAACGTTGTCTCTTAAGAAGTCACGTAGAGGGCTAAGAAAAGGTGCATGAATTTATCCAGATGTTCTTTTTTTCAACTATCTCGACGGAGGCTCATGTCCCAGACGCTGTTATACACGGCAACGTTTCAACCACCTCGTCCGAAAGTCTCAAATTTTACGACTCTTTTTTTTCTTACGTCGAGCGCCAGGGACCGTCATACCCTATCGCTTCGCATGTGCAACTTGAGCCTCATCATTCCATAGGTCCACACTTGAAAACCCATAAAATTTTACGACAGCATGTGACGAAGACAGTGATCCGGGGGAAAAAAATGCATTTCCATTGTACAGGGCTTTAGTTTTTCATCCCTGAATGATAATATATACAAGGAGTGCAACGTCAAGCCTTGATGCCGACACTTGAGATCATGCAGGTCTGGACAAGTTAGCCCCATGGTTAAACTAATCATCGTCATCATCGGCGATATCAATAACGTCTCCGTCTACCCCAACTTCCACTTCGTCGTCATGGGCGATATTCACGACAACCTCCATCTCATCATCGACGAGATCGATCACTTCAATCTGGTTCGACATTTTTCTTAACTGATTTTCCGTTTTCCGACTCTTCCACCAGGACACCTCGGAGGTTGACGACTGGAATGGCGAAAACTGCTGTTCCGATCCTTCTTCGGATTTCGATTTTTGGATCCTCATAGGCTTATAGTAGGGTGGGGACTTATTGTAGAAAAAAACCTTGCAAGATAGTGCATCCTGGCCAGGGGATAAACGAAAGTTTTTTTTCTTTAACTATCCCTGTAGGGGTAGGCATCTGCTGTCCAGAAAAGTGTGCACTCATAGAGGTGAAAGCTGGCCAGGCTCGCCAATCATTGACTTTCGCGATCTCTACAGAACCGCGTCTAGGTCATGGAGACTGAACTCGCGTATTATAAAGAGCATCTTCGAGTTTTTAATATATATTGCCACGTGTTCCAGTATGTATGAAGTCCAGCCTGTCACGAATCATAGCGCTCTCCGCAGAGCAACATCAAACCTATTCAAGTGACACTTGAGGCTATACAGTTTTTACCAAATCAGCCATATTATAAAGACAATTTTTTTTCTTCGTCGACGTTCAATGCCAGCCTCCGAGCATAGGGAACATTTTGAAAAAATAACATTCCGCTCAAGTAATGTCTTGGCTATCCAAAACACATACGAAAACGAGGTATTTATTACAAAACGATCAACTTTGTGGATCTATGGCCGGAGATTTTTTTTTTTAGGCTTCTACCACTGATCCCACTGCATGCACCGTTTGAGCATAGATGCACTCGCGGTCTGGAATACTCACAAAAATACTTTTATTTTTTGCTCCCGTTGAACCCCGATCGGCTCGTTTTGCGTGTGTATTTATTTTTCATGCTTTCCATGTTAAAAGATATCAGCGTGATATTGAAAAACTCTGGTGCAGGTGATTCTATTACATTTTCCGAGCTAGAAGGGAACGACAAAAATATTTTCTGATGGGAGACCATTTTTAATCGTCGGCAGCGCTCAAAAGTGGCCACACTTTGAATGAAGCAGTGAGTTCACATATCTCTCTGGCAAGACTTTTCAACTCGTTAATATGGAGAACAACAATGAACCATCAGAAGAAATCTTGCACAACCAAGCCACGCTCTTAAGTTCGATCGACGACTTTGCTGTGTGGGAGATACAGATCGTCGAGTTCATCAAAGTACTGAAATCGCAAAGCCGAATTAAGCTCCACCGATTATCAACTAAACATCAATAGTCATTGATAGGCCAAATACCGAATCTGGAAGGATTGAAGTATTTCATGTACATGCATTCTATATGCATGGGTGCAGGACACAACGGTGATGAGTTAATGTGGCGAGAACTCGACTTGAACGCCTGATGGTCTATACTTTAAGTTCTGCTCGATGAATTTCAACAACGTGGAAGTGGTTGAGCTGTACAAAAGATACGTAATCTTACAATAAATGTAAATAAGTATAAATCAATACGCGTTAAATGTTATATCTCATTGCCATGGGAAATAATGATTATGAGGGCTGCGATTAATGTGCAATCAAGAGATAATGCACGTTTCGCATGGGTCACAGTTACAGCTTTATACCCAGCTGAACGAAACAGTGACCACGGATCTTCTTACATGCATTATTCAACGGTATTGAATCTATCGAATATTGAATTCCCAATAACTATAGGTCAAATAAAAAAAAAAAATTTGCTTCAAAATAATTTATCCATTAATGTGTGTACCACCGAAGAAGACATTGCTCTGATACGCATGGCTCAACATAAAAAGAAGAAAAGCATATCAATTTGCTATACATACAAGATACCGAAGATAACAATGTATGACATATCACATAGATAAAGAACCTGTCAAGCCTCGTGAGCGCAGAACAGAGATAACCATTAAAAAATATATATATGCCATCGGTGTATGAAGTTAACATAATTACTATATCGTCATATGTGCTAGACGAATTAAACAACAATCTATTATTTCGCCGGTGTCGGCAGTACTTTAGATCAACGGATAAACTGCAATCACATGAGATCGATTATGGAGCAATAAAGCACTGCGCCATCCGACTATCAAATGATACTAATAAGTGGCTTCAAATCATCAACTCCAATTGGAAAGCAACACATCTATTCACTGTAAATGCCTACTTGGAGTGTTTTTTTAACTAATTATAGAGAGAAGATGAGAGTGTGCAAAGACTGATGCGAAGAACGTAGCAGAGGATATGTATCAATATCATGAAGTATTTACTATTGATTACCACATGTGTTTTTCATATGATGAATCACTATCATAGTATCGATCACATCACAGCGCCGATTTCATATCATAGTTTGTGACAGAACTGGAAAAACTAGTGCTGTACATAAAATATATTTTCTACGAAAATTAATGCTCGTCATGAGTTAATTCTAATACCTTCACGCGATGGCAATAATTGTGCATTCAGTCATCATCAACTACTAGAGGTAGAAGTTGAATTACTCAAGATACAATGGCGTATGCCCCACATAATATTAGATGAGATCAATAAAATATCATTACATCGACCATTGGAAAGTGGGCGATACTTGAATGTGGGTTTCCGCTCTTGGGATCTATACGACTGTCCATCGCTTCAAAGCACAACGAAACATTCATGGACCGTAAAAGCTGCCTCCCAACTAGAGAAACCAAAATATGTAATTGGTG
The DNA here is from genome assembly GCA_963210295.1 of Ophion ellenae. Lineage (NCBI taxonomy): Eukaryota > Metazoa > Arthropoda > Insecta > Hymenoptera > Ichneumonidae > Ophion > Ophion ellenae. The sequence continues at coordinate 9,295,894 of OY723386.1, read as the reverse complement.
CGGTGCAGACTGGTAAAAAAGATAATGTATGGCAAAGGACATTATATTATTCACCGACTGCAAACTCACAAGTGCTGAACTTTATCTCAATTCAGGATTCTTTTCTCAAGATTACTCGAATATGGACTTCAAAAAAGTTTCGACATTTTGTTCAATAGGTACTCTCGATTTTGTAAATACCATTATGACTGCAATAGCGATCGTTCTTTACTAACCATCGCTGAGTCTTAATGTAACGACCCTCTCACGGTTAATGATTGATCGCATCAGAAATATGTAATTGGTGGCTGAATCATAAAGATTCATGGAAATAAAATAAATGTAACATTATGTACTTTTTATTCTCCTCACCCCGTACTTAGTTATGTCAGCATCACCAGCTATCGGATTGTGCAACTGAAAACAATATTACTTTCGAATGTGAAACTCTTTTTTTTGTATGGAATTTGATTGAAAATAAATTAATATAATCGCCCAATGATAATCGAAGACATTCAACGGTATACGTTCGTTAGACGTTTGTGAGCCGTTTGTTGGAAGTTTGCGAGGCATTCGAAGATTTTCGATAGTCGTTCATGAAACGTTCCAGAGACTTCCGAAGACATTCATACGATGTTCGGAGCCATTTAAGAGACGATCGAAACCGTTCATAAGACGTTTGAAGACATTCATGAGAGGTGCGAAGACCTTCGGAGACTTTCGAAGACGTTCAAGAGAACTGTGACGATATTTATAATACGTTTAAAGACATTGGTGAGGGGTTCGAAGTCGTTTAAGAGACTTTAAAAGACATTTACAAGGGGATTGAAGACGTTCAAGAAACTTTCGAATACGTTCAAGAGACTTTCGACGACATTCATAATACGTTTGAAGACATTCATGAGGGGTTCGAAGACGCTTAAGAGAGGCTTTCAAAGACATTCACGAGGGGTTTGTCCAAAGACATTCGTAATACGTTTGAAGACATTCAAGAGACTTTCGACGACATTCATAAGACGTTTGAAGAGGTGCATGAGGCCTTCAAAGAGTTTCAAGAGACTTTCTACGACGATCATGAGACGTTTGAAGATGTTCGTGAGTTATTCAAAAAACTTTCGAAAACGTTCATAAGAAGTTTGAAGACATTCATGAGAGGTGCGAAGACCTTCAGTGACGTTCGAAGACATTCAAGAGATCTTTAACGATATTCATGATACGTTTGAGACATCGATGAGGGGGTTCGACGACGTTTTAGGGACTTTCAAAGACATTCACGAGGGGTTTGAAGACGTTCAAGAAACTTTCGAATACGTTCAAGAGACTTTCGACGACATTCATAATACATTTGATTACATTCATGAGGGATTCGAAGACGCTTGAGAGACTTTCAAAGACGTTTACGAGGGGTTCGAAGACGTTTAAGAGACTTTCGACGGCGTACATAATATGTTTGAAGACATTCATGTGGGGCTCGAAGTCGCTTAAGAGACTTTCAAAGACATTCACGAGAGGTGTGAAGACATTCAGAAACTTTCGAAGACATTCAAGAGTTCTTTGACAATATTCATAATACGTTTGAAGACATCGGTGAGAGAATTGACGATGTTTTAGAGACTTTCAAAGACATTCACGGAGGGTTTGGAGACGGTCAAGAAACTTTCGAATACGTTCAAGAGACTTTCGACGACATTCATAATACGTTTGATTACATTCGTGAGGGATTCGAAGACGCTTGAGAGACTTTCAAAGACGTTCACGAGGGATTCGAAGACGCTTAAGAGACTTTTAAAGACATTCACGAGAGGTGCGAAGACATTCAGAAACTTTCGAAGACATTCAAGAGTTCTTTGACAATATTCATAATACGTTTGAAGACATCGATGAGAGGATCGACGATGTTTTAGAGACTTTCGAAGACATTCACGAAGGGTTTGAAGGCGTTCGAGAAACTTTCGAATACGTTCGAGAGACTTTCGGCCACATTCATAATACGCTTGAAGACATTCATGATGGGTTCGAAGACGCTTGAGAGACTTTCAAAGACCTTCACGAGAGGTTCGAAGACGTTCAAGAGACTTTCGACGACATTCATGAGTTCTTTGACAATATTCATAATACGTTTGAAGACATCGGTGAGAGAATTGACGATGTTTTAGAGACTTTCAAAGACATTCACGGAGGGTTTGAAGACGTTCAAGAAACTTTCGAATACGTTCAAGAGACTTTCGACGACATTCATTATACGTTTGATTACATTCATGAGGGATTCAAAAACGCTTGAGAGACTTTCAAAGACGTTCACGAAGGGTTCGAAGACGTTTAAGAGACTTTCGACGGCGTACATAATATGTTTGAAGACATTCATGTGGGGTTTGAAGACGCTTAAGAGACTTTTAAAGACATTCATGAGAGGTGCGAAGACATTCAGAAACTTTCGAAGACATTCAGAAACTTTCGAAGACATTCAAGAGTTCTTTGACAATATTCATAATACGTTTGAAGACATCGATGAGAGGATCGACGATGTTTTAGAGACTTTCAAAGACATTCACGATGGGTTTGAAGGCGTTCGAGAAACTTTCGAATACTTTCGGGAGACTTTCGGCCACATTCATAATACGTTTGATGACATTCATGAGGGGTTCGAAGACGCTTAAGAGACTTTCAAATACATTCACGGGAGGTTTGAAGACATTCAAGAGACTTTCGAAAACGTTCATAAGACGTTTGAAGACATTCATGAGAGGTGCGAAGACCTTCGGAGAATTTCGAAGACGTTCAAGAGAACTGTGACGATATTTATAATACGTTTAAAGACATTGGTGAGGGGTTCGAAGTCGTTTAAGAGACTTTAAAAGGCATTTACAAGGGGATTGAAGACGTTCAAGAAACTTTCGAATACGTTCAAGAGACTTTCGACGACATTCATAATACGTTTGAAGACATTCATGAGGGGTTCGAAGACGCTTAAGAGAGGCTTTCAAAGACATTCACGAGGGGTTTGTCCAAAGACATTCGTAATACGTTTGAAGACATTCAAGAGACTTTCGACGACATTCATAAGACGTTTGAAGAGGTGCATGAGGCCTTCAAAGAGTTTCAAGAGACTTTCTACGACGATCACGAGACGTTTGAAGATGTTCGTGAGTTATTCAAAAAACTTTCGAAAACGTTCATAAGAAGTTTGAAGACATTCATGAGAGGTGCGAAGACCTTCAGTGACGTTCGAAGACATTCAAGAGATCTTTAACGATATTCATGATACGTTTGAGACATCGATGAGGGGGTTCGACGACGTTTTAGGGACTTTCAAAGACATTCACGAGGGGTTTGAAGACGTTCAAGAAACTTTCGAATACGTTCAAGAGACTTTCGACGACATTCATAATACATTTGATTACATTCATGAGGGATTCGAAGACGCTTGAGAGACTTTCAAAGACGTTTACGAGGGGTTCGAAGACGTTTAAGAGACTTTCGACGGCGTACATAATATGTTTGAAGACATTCATGTGGGGTTCGAAGTCGCTTAAGAGACTTTCAAAGACATTCACGAGAGGTGTGAAGACATTCAGAAACTTTCGAAGACATTCAAGAGTTCTTTGACAATATTCATAATACGTTTGAAGACATCGGTGAGAGAATTGACGATGTTTTAGAGACTTTCAAAGACATTCACGGAGGGTTTGGAGACGGTCAAGAAACTTTCGAATACGTTCAAGAGACTTTCGACGACATTCATAATACGTTTGATTACATTCATGAGGGATTCGAAGACGCTTGAGAGACTTTCAAAGACGTTCACGAGGGGTTCGAAGACGCTTAAGAGACTTTTAAAGACATTCACGAGAGGTGCGAAGACATTCAGAAACTTTCGAAGGCATTCAAGAGTTCTTTGACAATATTCATAATACGTTTGAAGACATTCACGAAGGGTTTGAAGGCGTTCGAGAAACTTTCGAATACGTTCGAGAGACTTTCGGCCACATTCATAATACGCTTGAAGACATTCATGATGGGTTCGAAGACGCTTGAGAGACTTTCAAAGACCTTCGCGAGAGGTTCGAAGACGTTCAAGAGACTTTCTACGACATTCATGAGTTCTTTGACAATATTCATAATACGTTTGAAGACATCGGTGAGAGAATTGACGATGTTTTAGAGACTTTCAAAGACACTCACGGAGGGTTTGAAGACGTTCAAGAAACTTTCGAATACGTTCAAGAGACTTTCGACGACATTCATAATACGTTTGATTACATTCATGAGGGATTCGAAGACGCTTGAGAGACTTTCAAAGACGTTCACGAGGGGTTCGAAGACGATTAAGAGACTTTCGACGGCGTACATAATATGTTTGAAGACATTCATGTGGGGTTTGAAGACGCATAAGAGTCTTTTAAAGACATTCACGAGAGGTGCGAAGACATTCAGAAACTTTCGAAGACATTCAAGAGTTCTTTGACAATATTCATAATACGTTTGAAGACATCGATGAGAGGATCGACGATGTTTTAGAGACTTTCAAAGACATTCACGATGGGTTTGAAGGCGTTCGAGAAACTTTCGAATACGTTCGGGAGACTTTCGGCCACATTTATAATACGTTTGATGACATTCATGAGGGGTTCGAAGACGCTTGAGAGACTTTCAAAGACCTTCACGAGAGGTTCGAAGACGTTCAAGAGACATTCGACGACATTCATGATACGTTTGAAGACATTCATGTGGGGTTCGAAGACGCTTAAGAGACTTTCAAATACATTAACGGGAGGTTTGAAGACCTTCAAGAGGCTTTCGAAGACGTTCAGAAATCTTCGACGACATGCATAATACGATCTTCGACGACATCCATAAACCGAAGACATTCATGACGTTTGAGTTTGTAATGTATGACAGCGAATTGTTGTGAATGTATGACAGCGAAACTCAAACGTCATGAATGTCTTCGGTTTATGGATGTCGTCGAAGATCGTATTATGCATGACGTCGAAGATTTCTGAACGTCTTCGAAAGCCTCTTGAACGTCTTCAAACCTCCCGTGAATGTATTTGAAAGTCTCTTAAGCGTCTTCGAACCCCACATGAATGTCTTCAAACGTATCATGAATGTCGTCGAATGTCTCTTGAACGTCTTCGAACCTCTCGTGAAGGTCTTTGAAAGTCTCTCAAGCGTCTTCGAACCCCTCATGAATGTCATCAAACGTATTATAAATGTGGCCGAAAGTCTCCCGAACGTATTCGAAAGTTTCTCGAACGCCTTCAAACCCATCGTGAATGTCTTTGAAAGTCTCTAAAACATCGTCGATCCTCTCATCGATGTCTTCAAACGTATTATGAATATTGTCAAAGAACTCTTGAATGTCTTCGAAAGTTTCTGAATGTCTTCGCACCTCTCGTGAATGTCTTTAAAAGACTCTTATGCGTCTTCAAACCCCACATGAATGTCTTCAAACATATTATGTACGCCGTCGAAAGTCTCTTAATCGTCTTCGAACCCCTCGTGAACGTCTTTGAAAGTCTCTCAAGCGTCTTCGAATCCCTCATGAATGTAATCAAACGTATTATGAATGTCGTCGAAAGTCTCTTGAACGTATTCGAAAGTTTCTTGAACGTCTTCAAACCCTCCGTGAATGTCTTTGAAAGTCTCTAAAACATCGTCAATTCTCTCACCGATGTCTTCAAACGTATTATGAATATTGTCAAAGAACTCATGAATGTCGTCGAAAGTCTCTTGAACGTCTTCGAACCTCTCGTGAAGGTCTTTGAAAGTCTCTCAAGCGTCTTCGAACCCATCATGAATGTCTTCAAGCGTATTATGAATGTGGCCAAAAGTCTCTCGAACGTATTCGAAAGTTTCTCGAACGCCTTCAAACCCTTCGTGAATGTCTTCGAAAGTCTCTAAAACATCGTCGATCCTCTCATCGATGTCTTCAAACGTATTATGAATATTGTCAAAGAACTCTTGAATGTCTTCGAAAGTTTCTGAATGTCTTCGCACCTCTCGTGAATGTCTTTAAGAGTCTCTTAAGCGTCTTCGAACCCCTCGTGAACGTCTTTGAAAGTCTCTCAAGCGTCTTCGAATCCCTCATGAATGTAATCAAACGTATTATGAATGTCGTCGAAAGTCTCTTGAACGTATTCGAAAGTTTCTTGACCGTCTCCAAACCCTCCGTGAATGTCTTTGAAAGTCTCTAAAACATCGTCAATTCTCTCACCGATGTCTTCAAACGTATTATGAATATTGTCAAAGAATTCTTGAATGTCTTCGAAAGTTTCTGAATGTCTTCACACCTCTCGTGAATGTCTTTGAAAGTCTCTTAAGCGACTTCGAACCCCACATGAATGTCTTCAAACATATTATGTACGCCGTCGAAAGTCTCTTAAACGTCTTCGAACCCCTCGTAAACGTCTTTGAAAGTCTCTCAAGCGTCTTCGAATCCCTCATGAATGTAATCAAATGTATTATGAATGTCGTCGAAAGTCTCTTGAACGTATTCGAAAGTTTCTTGAACGTCTTCAAACCCCTCGTGAATGTCTTTGAAAGTCCCTAAAACGTCGTCGAACCCCCTCATCGATGTCTCAAACGTATCATGAATATCGTTAAAGATCTCTTGAATGTCTTCGAACGTCACTGAAGGTCTTCGCACCTCTCATGAATGTCTTCAAACTTCTTATGAACGTTTTCGAAAGTTTTTTGAATAACTCACGAACATCTTCAAACGTCTCATGATCGTCGTAGAAAGTCTCTTGAAACTCTTTGAAGGCCTCATGCACCTCTTCAAACGTCTTATGAATGTCGTCGAAAGTCTCTTGAATGTCTTCAAACGTATTACGAATGTCTTTGGACAAACCCCTCGTGAATGTCTTTGAAAGCCTCTCTTAAGCGTCTTCGAACCCCTCATGAATGTCTTCAACCGTGTCACATCCGGAAGGGATGAGAGCATAAACTTTCGATTCCCTCTTTCTTGCCTACGCCAAGCGCAATAGCACGGGATGAGGGTAAAAGGAGAATGTGTGGAACGGGTGTTCTAGGTCTCGAGTGCCTAGATGGTCAAGAGTTATATGAGTGATTGCGACAGATGTAGCTACCGTTTACAAATTTTCGTTTATTACCAAGTGCCGTCCACTTGGCCGGTCGGAAACATGGGAAGAGTACAGTTCGGCGGATTAAGAAAATGATACAAAAATGGTGCAGTTAGCTTACGTTCGTTGGATGACGGTCCTTCGGACTTCGGCGAAAGGGCCTTCGCTCTCGGCCTGTTACGCTCGCTTGTACAAAGTCGGTCGATGGGCCGCACACACGCTGTGTTTACAATGGTGCCGCAGATGGGTCAGAGGGTCGCTACGCGGGTGTGAAGAGCGCGGAGAAGGTTCACAATACTTTTCGAAGTATATAGATATGCAAATGGATGATCGAAAAACAGAGTTGGATTGTTAAACGCGGAATAGAGTTACGAATCGCGATACAGGGTTGGAGTCGATAGAAGAGATCTTTCTGGTTCGGATGATGATGCTGAACTGATTTTTCTTTTAATCCTCTGGACCTTCCTGCTCCAGATTTCCCTTCTTGGGTGGAGTAGGAGAAAAAAAAGGGGGTTTTCGTTTTTGACTCTTTTAACCAATCGGAGCGGTCGACGTGGGAGTCAGTTCTTTGTATCTGGGAGTCTAGGCGCATGAAATTAATTACAAGGCGACCAATCGGAATGAAGCTATTCCGAGCGAGTTTTCGTGGAAAAAGCGCATGAGATCGTGTTTGTTTATCTAAGGTCTAGGGCCCGGCGCCGAGTCGCCCCGCGATAGTGCAGCTGCTATGCGCCTCATAGCCCTTCCATGTGCATTTTGTTTTTCGTCGCGGCCCGGTTTTATGACCGAGTCGAGTGGACTTTTCCGGCGGTCTTGGTCTATCCTTGATTCCCACACGGATTTAAGAATTGGAGCTCAGATATGCCTCCGCCGGCGGGTGAACTTTGGGTCATCTGGCTTGCAGTATGATAATTTTTGTTTTACGACTTTTCCGAGAAAGCGTGCCTAAAACTATGTTCTCGTTGGATTCGAGTGGGTAAGGAGGGTCGTACGAAAGTACGCCCGACGCTCGCTTATTATCGATAGGTTACATTGCAGTTGTAGTATGTCTAAGCTTAAGAAGATACAAGAATGTGTCGAAAAATGTGAATGCCATATTCGTTTAATGGTTATTCTCGATTTCCATGGGAAATCGCTCAGGCCAGCGTCTCGGGGGTTTTCAACAAAGTAGGAGAAAGAAAACGCAATATTTTTATGCGCTTTGCTCGCGACGTTACACCTCCCCCCTTTAGGATTGAGCGTCTCGCTCGATCAGTCATTGAGGGTGGTGATAAAAATATAGTGGCACGATAGTATGCATTGGCATTGTCATTGATCGACTTACAATTTGACTTAAATATATTCGAAGGTTGGTATCTATTATGACGGTGTAACTTATAGTTATCTTGCGCTTAGGAGGTACGCATGAATTTCATTATCGACTTATAAGAAAGCGTATGTGTTTATTTTAAAAAGATTTTTGTACGAGATTTTTGGTTTCCTTTTTTTTAAATTATGTATATATGTTTTTTTTCCCTTTTTTTACATCCCTGTAAGATGTATATTTACGCGTTTTTTTCTTTCTTTTTCTTTACGAATAGATACTTATTAACTCATTCCAATTTATCTTACTTGACAAGGTTAAAAGAACAATAGTAATGAGGATAGAGAGAAACGTTATTAGGCATGACTAAAATGATCGTTTTGATACTCGAATGTCTTCTCGTGCGAACTCAAAGGAAAGGGACGTGTTTTAGGACGTTGATCGTACCTTGAACGATCGGAGATGTTAATGTAGAGATCATGTGTTGCAGCGTTGGTCTTGACTTGATCCGTTGGTTCGACAGAAGGAGATGTGACGAGTTTAGAGTTCTTGACCAGTTCCACGGTTGACGTTTTCTTCTTAGGTCACCTAGCCAGGTGCATCAGGAGGTGCGTAACCGAGTCCCTTACTGCACCGATGAGGTAGACCGACCAGCCGTAGGCAGTGTATAGGCTGTACGTATAGATCACCGTATCTGTGAGAAGCGTACTCGATCGAACGATGGGTAACTTTCGGGTGACACCAGCGTTTGCTGTACCGAATTCAAAAAATTTTCCCCAGGTGCGATTCCAGATTGAGTCCGCTTGGTTGACAGTGTTTTGACCACTGATGCCCCGTGCCATGTTGTTTATGGCAGTGGGCTGCTCTACAGGAAACATGATGTGTTTTCGTACGTTGTCGATGTTTTCTGCGGAATAGATCCCATATGGTAGTTCTGGGTTGGTGTATCGCCAAGTAGACTTCGTCGACGGCTTCATGTTTGCAGGTAGTATGGCTTTGATAGGAGCAGGTATGAATTTGTACCCGATGTCTCCGTAAAGGTAATATCGAGGAAGGAATTACAGGTTGTTTGAGTTCTTGTTTTGGTAATATATGAGTTCGAGGAGTAAGGCCATATTTTTCGTTCCCACGAGTGACAGGTTGATGCTGATTCTTTTAGCATTATTTTAACCTTCTTTTAACATTCTTTTAACATTCTTTTAACCTGATCAGGATTACTTCTATTGGTATACAATAACATGTAATACTTCGCTACCTAGTACCGCCATATGGCTTAGAGCTTTCCTTAAACTATATGTAAATTCGTCTAGTGCTTGTATCGCAGGAGATAAACTATTTTGAAGAATTTAACATTCTCGGTTACATTATTGAATAAGAATATCGTAGTATAGCGTTTAAATTTCTTTCTGGATGTGTCGCTCATCGGATATAACTGTAGTGTTAACATTGGGCGGATATCTTTCGAATTAGTGTTAGATAATTCTTAATAGACAGCGTTGTTGTTTTTGGAAATTTGAATTTGTTTTTGGAATTTCGAAGTTGTTTTTGGGATTTTATAAACGTTATACCCCTTGATGTTTCTGAATAGTTCGATAACAGCCATCTGAAAAAACAGTGTAATTGTTGTGGTTATTTATTTAATTATGATTAAAATCAGATTCGTCGACTCTTGGTGGTTTGTTCTTCTTTTTGTTTTTGGTTTCAGTGTTAATGTGTGAGTATCGCAATCTGTTTTCATGCACTATTCGTGTTTTGTTATTATATTGGATTTTTACGTTACCCTTGTCCAGTTTTTCTAGAACCTTATGTGGTCCAGTATAATGGTCTCCGAGTTTACCAGGTCTCGGTCCCTTTTGGAGGTAGACGTAGTCTCCTACCTTAAAACTTTTAGGATTCGCATTTTTATCATAATATTTTTTTGAACGATGTTTGGATGAGATTAAATTTTCGTAAGCAAGGTTTCTGATTCCGTTTATTCGTGTTATCAATTCGATTAAGTATCCACGATAAGTGGGTAGTTGGTCTGATTCGCGAAGAGGTTCACTCGACGGGACTCTTGCTAGTTTTCCAAAGACTACCTCATAAGGAGTATGTCTTGTGCTTTCGTGAACACTGGTGTTGTATGAAAGCATAGCTAGTTCCAACCATTGATCCCATTCGTTATCCTTATCGGTATACTGTTTCAAGAATTCGGCTAGCACGTGGTGAGATCTTTCCAGGGATCCATTGGACTGGGGGTGAAACGCTGTAGTTCGGTATCGCTTTATGCGGAAGCGTTTCGCGATTCTTTTCATTAGACCGCTTAGGAAGTTACTCCCCTGATCTGTCAGTAATGCCTTGGGTGCGCCGAAAACACATATGAATCTTTTTATGAATGCATCAGCGACTGTTGTCGCAAGTGCATTTGATAGCGGGATAGCAACACAATACTTTGATAAATGGTCTTGAATTGTGAGAATGTACTCATTTTGATTGGAAGTACGTTGCATTGGACCTACTATATCCATCGATATTTTTTCGAAAACTGTACCTGGAGTATCGGTAATTATCATCGGCTGCTTGGTTTTGACTCTGACTAATTTCTTTAATTGACATTCGAGACATTGTTGCACTCTCCTTTGAATGTCGGTTTTGAGATCTTCCCAGAAATATTCATGTTTAATTCTGTTGTACGTTTTTGAGACACCTTTGTGTCCTCCTATTGGGGACTTGTGCATCTCGTAAAAAATGGAATCGCGTTTTTCGATCGGCACGTACTGTAATGTTCCCAAACAAATCAATATTTTTATTGGACTGGCTTTGAACGTTTCTTTAATTATGTTGAGGACGTCGGCCCATATTAGGTGCTCGACGTGATTACTGTGGCAAATACTCAGCGATTGGAGTTTGAGATCTTCGCAAAGGTCCTTTAATTCTCTTATGCTTTCCTTAACATTTTCTGATACGAAGGATAATGATCCAGAATATTCGTCTTTGATGACTAGGGCAACATGATATTTTTTTCCGACCTTTTTACTGTAGGCTTGGCCTACTGATAAATCTTTCCAGAGCGGAAGCTTGTTTGATTCTGATAATTTTTGTGCTCCAGTGTCACATGGTTTTCCTTGTGAGTCGATAAAATAGACTAAATTGTCATTACGGAAATGGAATAATTCTTTCGTATCAATGCAATTGGCGAATTTAAATTTGGACATTGTTGGTTCCTCTGCAGGAGGATCCTCGTCTTCGGAAGTTAATGGATCATGAGAACTGGTATCTGAATCTGTCGAATCATCGGAGTTAGGATCGGCGGATTTTTTGGAATAAGGGATAGGACGTGCTTTGTGCTGGCTAGGGCCCTCAGCTGTTTTGGGGTGAACGGCCTCTCTGGGTCGTCGGGCACGCGTAGGCTCGAATATCTCGGCCTCTGTTTCCTCGTCGCTACTCTCCTCGTAGTTTATGGGTTTACAAGTGCGGCGCGCAAGGTGTCGGGGTTCGGAGTGCACGTCTACCCGTTTGGTGGTAGGTGCATCGACCCTGGTCATAGCGTTGTCGCCAGATGTTTCGTTTTTTCGTTGTGACGGTTCTCCTAATTTCGGGGATGCATCGTTTTTTGCTCGTGAGCGAGTGACAACGTTTATATTTTCTTCACAGGGAATGGGATGGACTTCAGCTTGAGTTGTGAAAGTTGTGGGATTTTCGTTTTCCTCATCGCTATCACTAGTCTCTTCTAATTGGCGCGCTAAATCTTGTAACGTGATTTTTGAATTTTCGATTTGTTCCTGTTGACAATTGGGTATGGTTTTGACATCTTCCAATTTTTCTATCGGGTTTCGGGATAAGGCGTCAGCGTTTGAGTTAAGTGGGCCGGGTTTGTAGACGACTTCGTAGTCGTATTCGGAAAGTTTGAGTCGCCATTTGAGTACACGCGCGTTAGCGTCTTTAGCGGTTCTGAACCAAACCAAGGGCTTATGATCCGTAACGAGCGTGAACCTTCTACCATAGATATAAGGACGGAAGGCCTTCACGCCGTGAACGATCGCCATGGCTTCCTTCTCGTACGTATCGTACCGAAGGGCTGCGCCGCGTAATACGCACGATGTGTACGCTATGGGTTTGTCTTTTCCTATTTCTCCCTGTGACAGGACTGCGCCCAGGGCGTACCCGGAAGCGTCTGTCGTAATAATAAATGGTTTATCGAAATCGGGGTACTGGAGGATAGGGGCTTCGCATAATTTATTTTTAAGAATTTCGAATGCTGTTTGCGTTTCGTTCGTCCATTCAAAGTCGGTTTTGTCTTCTAAGAGATGGGTTAGAGGTTTTGCAATTTTTGAGAAGTCTTTAATGAACCTGCGATAATATCCTGTTAAGCCCAAGAATTGGCGAACATTTTTAACGTTTTTTGGGATAGGAAATTCCTTTACTGCTGACAATTTGTTTGGGTCTGGTTTTAATCCATCTTTTCCAATTATGTGGCCGAGGTAATTTACTTCTGGTCTGAGAAATTCGCATTTATCCGGTTGTAATTTGAGGTTAGCCTTACGCAATCGTTCCATTAATTTGTGAATTTTGTCACCGTGTTCTTCTAAGTCTTTTGCGTAAACTACGATATCGTCAAGATAAACAAAGAGGGATACTCCTTGGAGTCCGCTAAGCACAACATCCATTAAGCGTTGGAAGGTCGCCGGAGCATTTTTGAGCCCGAAAGGCATTCGAGTGAATTCATAATGCCCGTATGGCGTGGAGAAGGCTGTCTTTGGTTTATCTTCGAGGTTCATCTCGATTTGATGAAAACCGGATGCTAAATCGAATACGGAGAAATAGGTTGCGTGTCCTAATTGGTCCAGAATGTCAGTGATATTCGGTAAAGGGTAAGAATCGCCGATTGTTTTCTCGTTAAGGGCTCGGAAGTCTATTACCATCCGCCAACGTTTATTGCCGTTGGAGTCCGGTTTTTTCGGTACTATCCAAACAGGACTGTTATTTGGGGATTCCGAGTGGTTTATGATATTTGATTCTAGCAGCTCATCTACCTGACGCTGGACTTCGCCTTTAAGGGCTTGTGGGAACCGATACTGTTTGGTGTTGATTGGGTGGTCGTCGACTGTAGGAATTTTATGTTTGAGTACGTGGGTAGCTCCCAGTACTTCGTTTTTTAAATGGAACCGATCTGAATACGTTTCGATAATTTCTTCGACGTGTTTTAATTCTTCGTCTCCCAAGTGATCTAGACGTAAGAGATTCTTGATTATTTCTGGACGCTCTAGATTTTTTTTGATTATACGCGATGTTGACTCAGAGGTGGAGACGCAATTTACGTTTGTTTCTAAAATTGTTTTTACACTTAGGTTTTTATTTTGGTTTTGATTTTTATTTTGATTCGTTGTCGATATTTCGTTTTTCTCATTGTTTAATTTTTTGATTGATGTTGGTTTTTTGCTTTTCGCGTTTTCGTCTTTGCTTGATTTTGATTTTTTATTGGATTTTGTTCTTGCTCTTTCCTCGCTACAGAAATTTTTATTTGGTTTTCCTTGGTCATCGCTCTCATTAGGGCGAAGGCAAGGTTTTATTTCGACATTTTTTGCCGAAACTTTTGGATTGGCCTCTATTGGGCTCTGGATTGACGTGATTGTCTTGCAATCTACGCCTGGAATAGAAGGATCACGAGGGATGGAACTAGAACTGAAGGTTGTCGTGCAACCGGATTTTGTTTTGTTTTCGTTTTGGTTTGTTTTTGATTTTTGGTTTTTATTAGGTTTTTCTTCGTCTTCGCTCTCACTGGAGCATTGACAAAGTTCTATTTCGACGTTTTTTGTCGATGTTTTTGGATTGGCCACTACTGGGCTCTGGACCGGCGTAGTTGTCTTGCAATCTACGTCCGAATTAGGATTAGAATCGCGAGAAATTGGAATAGCATCGCGAGAAATAGGATTGGAACTGGAGATTGTCATGCAATCTGGATTTGATTCGATTTTCGTCAGGTCTTCGACAATGTCGAATTCCTGTAGTTTTATGACTGGCACGCGCAGTCTTACGGCGTCATTTGTGGTATTAAAAACCTTCAAATGGGCCTTTCCGTGGGTGTTTGTTACCAGGCAGTCGCCGGCGTAAACACCCTGGCGGATTTTTAAAGGCGGGATATATCCTTCCTTTAACGTGCGGTTTTCGACTTTCACATGGAAGGTCGTTTCCGAACGCGCGGGGATTTCGATCACCTCGTCGGGTTCGTTCGTTTTTTCGAAAGGCAATGTCTTATTTCCACATTCGAAACACTCTGTCTCGAAATTTATTTTGGATTTTGTTTGATAAAAGTAACGGGTCCCCAATAAACCGGGGTGAGGGATTCCTACCTCATCGGGTATGATATGGAATAAGGCCTCGAATCCGAATACACGCAGCATTACACTTCCCAATGCAAAAACTGGTGCCTCGGATATTCCCTTCAATCTAATGATATCTTGTTCGTCGATACCAGCCAAATTTTTTATATATTTCTTTTTAATCAAATTTGGGATAGCGCCACTGTCTAACAGTACCGATATTTTACCCACTTCCGGTAGTGCTCCGATACACACCGAGGGTAATTTGTCGAAATTTTCTGCATTTATTGTGTAGGTAGGATGGGTTCGTTCGGTGGGGTCGTTACGACCGTGGTAACCGGACGCTTTGGGATCGGAGAACCTCTCGGCGCGTCCGCCCGAGGGGTATTCAAGCCGTTTCCCGGCTGATTTCGCGAGTTATTAAATTCGCGGGTACGACAGTTTTCGATAACGTGCCCTACCCTTTTGCAGTACCGACAAACGTTCGAGTTGGGGTTAGGCGGCTCGGTTTTTGCTTGGAAACATTTATCAGCGGTATGCCCGATTTTTTTGCAAATTTGGCATTGAGGACCGGCCGACTGACGTCGCCAGTCTGTTGTGAACCTGCCTTGCGAATTGCATTTATCGGCCGTGTGTCCTGGATTTTTGCACAATTGGCAATTTATGGAGCGGGAGTTCTGATTGGCATAACACCGATCTGCCGTGTGACCGGGTTTTTTACAGATTTGACAAGAGACAGAGCTTTGCTCATTTGATACTTTTCGGCATTCATTGGCACTGTGGCCTTGATTTTTGCAGATTTGGCAAGTGAGGGATCCGAATCGACAAGCTTCAGTTGAATGATTGTCCTTTTTGCAAATACTGCATAATTTAACTGCTTGTGTTCGAAACGGGTTTTTCGAGTTTAGCGGTGTTTGTTCGCAATTCTTTCCGCGCATTAACCTCGCGTTCGATTTTTATCGCGTGTTCGATCGCGTCTTCAATTAGGTCGCACTGAGGGAGTCGTTGTTCAATTTCCCCTTTTAAACCCCGTTTAAAACACGTTAGGCAATAATCGCTCAGCATGGTCTTGAAAATGGGGTCGTCTGTGCCATTGTTAACTAATTTTCGCGCCTCAAGTATCTCTCTTGCCTTTTTCTTAATTTTTGAAATGAAATCTACGACACTTTCGTTGTCCATCTGGAAAATTGTACCGAGTTCTCCTAACAATTGCATTTCGGATTTGTTTGGTGTATATATTTTTTTAAGGAATTTTGTGAGTTCTTCTATCGTTTCGAATTTTGTCCCATGTATCGCTTCTCTAGCTTGATCTTTTAATTTGTTTCTAGCTAATTTGGCTAAGTATTTTTCAGCTTCGGGAGGAAGCATATCTTTTGCGTCTTCGCATCCCGTGATAAATTCTGACAAAGGGATATTTTTTCCATCGAATTCGGGAACGCAACTTATTGCATCTTTAAGGGAGATTAACTGATTTGTTCCTAACGTCGTCATTGTTACTGTGTTTTTTATTTCGGTTTTCCGAGGTAAGTTTAATGTTTTCATTGATCTTTTTGGAATAGATTCGAGACCAGACAATAATTCTACGTTGGAACTTCTCAGTGAATATCCTGATTGCTCAGCTGGGTCTTCAGTAATATTTAGATTTAATGAGCTAGTTGATTCGTCGTCAGACATTGGGTTAATTAACACATTTCCTTTTTACAATCCCGGACGAGCCCCCAAAAATTAATATGTCACATCCGGAAGGGATGAGAGCATAAACTTTCGATTCCCTCTTTCTTGCCTACGCCAAGCGCAATAGCACGGGATGAGGGTAAAAGGAGAATGTGTGGAACGGGTGTTCTAGGTCTCGAGTGCCTAGATGGTCAAGAGTTATATGAGTGATTGCGACAGATGTAGCTACCGTTTACAAATTTTCGTTTATTACCAAGTGCCGTCCACTTGGCCGGTCGGAAACATGGGAAGAGTACAGTTCGGCGGATTAAGAAAATGATACAAAAAATGGTGCAGTTAGCTTACGTTCGTTGGATGACGGTCCTTCGGACTTCGGCGAAAGGGCCTTCGCTCTCGGCCTGTTACGCTCGCTTGTACAAAGTCGGTCGATGGGCCGCACACACGCTGTGTTTACAATGGTGCCGCAGATGGGTCAGAGGGTCGCTACGCGGGTGTGAAGAGCGCGGAGAAGGTTCACAATACTTTTCGAAGTATATAGATATGCAAATGGATGATCGAAAAACAGAGTTGGATTGTTAAACGCGGAATAGAGTTACGAATCGCGATACAGGGTTGGAGTCGATAGAAGAGATCTTTCTGGTTCGGATGATGATGCTGAACTGATTTTTCTTTTAATCCTCTGGACCTTCCTGCTCCAGATTTCCCTTCTTGGGTGGAGTAGGAGAAAAAAAAGGGGGTTTTCGTTTTTGACTCTTTTAACCAATCGGAGCGGTCGACGTGGGAGTCAGTTCTTTGTATCTGGGAGTCTAGGCGCATGAAATTAATTACAAGGCGACCAATCGGAATGAAGCTATTCCGAGCGAGTTTTCGTGGAAAAAGCGCATGAGATCGTGTTTGTTTATCTAAGGTCTAGGGCCCGGCGCCGAGTCGCCCCGCGATAGTGCAGCTGCTATGCGCCTCATAGCCCTTCCATGTGCATTTTGTTTTTCGTCGCGGCCCGGTTTTATGACCGAGTCGAGTGGACTTTTCCGGCGGTCTTGGTCTATCCTTGATTCCCACACGGATTTAAGAATTGGAGCTCAGATATGCCTCCGCCGGCGGGTGAACTCTGGGTCATCTGGCTTGCAGTATGATAATTTTTGTTTTACGACTTTTCCGAGAAAGCGTGCCTAAAACTATGTTCTCGTTGGATTCGAGTGGGTAAGGAGGGTCGTACGAAAGTACGCCCGACGCTCGCTTATTATCGATAGGTTACATTGCAGTTGTAGTATGTCTAAGCTTAAGAAGATACAAGAATGTGTCGAAAAATGTGAATGCCATATTCGTTTAATGGTTATTCTCGATTTCCATGGGAAATCGCTCAGGCCAGCGTCTCGGGGGTTTTCAACAAAGTAGGAGAAAGAAAACGCAATATTTTTATGCGCTTTGCTCGCGACGTTACAACCGTATTATGAATGTCGTCGAAAGTCTCTTGAACGACTTCGAACCCCTCACCAATGTCTTTAAACGTATTATAAATATCGTCACAGTTCTCTTGAACGTCTTCGAAAGTCTCCGAAGGTCTTCGCACCTCTCATGAATGTCTTCAAACGTCTTATGAACGTTTTCGAAAGTCTCTTGAATGTCTCACGAACATCTTCAAACGTCTCATGAACGTCGTAGAAAGGCTCTTGAAACTTTTTGAACCCCTCATGCGTGTCTTCAAACGCCTTATGAATGTTTTCGAACGTCTCTTAAATGGCTCCGAACATCGTATGAATGTCTTCGGAAGTCTCTGGAACGTTTCATGAACGACTATCGAAAATCTTCGAATGCCTCGCAAACTTCCAACAAACGGCTCACAAACGTCTAACGAACGTATACCGATGAATGTCTTCGATTATCATTGGGCGATTATATTAATTTATTTTCAATCAAATTCCATACAAAAAAAAGAGTTTCACATTCGAAAGTAATATTGTTTTCAGTTGCACAATCCGATAGCTGGTGATGCTGACATAACTAAGTACGGGGTGAGGAGAATAAAAAGTACATAATGTTACATTTATTTTATTTGCATGAATCTTTATGATTCAGCCACCAATTACATATTTCTGATGCGATCAATCATTAACCGTCAGAGGGTCGTTACATTAAGACTCAGCGATGGTTAGTAAAGAACGATCACTATTGCAGTCATAATGGTATTTACAAAATCGAGAGTACCTATTGAACAAAATGTCGAAACTTTTTTGAAGTCCATATTCGAGTCATCTTGAGAAAAGAATCCTGAATTGAGATAAAGTTCAGCACTTGTGAGTTTGCAGTCGGTGAATAATATAATGTCCTTTGCCATACATTATCTTTTTTACCAGTCTGCACCGCACCAATTACATATTTTGGTTTCTCTAGTTGGGAGGCAGCTTTTACGGTCCATGAATGTTTCGTTGTGCTTTGAAGCGATGGACAGTCGTATAGATCCCAAGAGCGGAAACCCACATTCAAGTATTGCCCACTTTCCAATGGTCGATGTAATGATATTTTATTGATCTCATCTAATATTATGTGGGGCATACGCCATTGTATCTTGAGTAATTCAACTTCTACCTCTAGTAGTTGATGATGACTGAATGCACAATTATTGCCATCGCGTGAAGGTATCAGAATTAACTCATGACGAGCATTAATTTTCGTAGAAAATATATTTTATGTACAGCACTAGTTTTTCCAGTTCTGTCACAAACTATGATATGAAATCGGCGCTGTGATGTGATCGATACTATGATAGTGATTCATCATATGAAAAACAGATGTGGTAATCAATAGTAAATACTTCATGATATTGATACATATTCTCTGCTACGTTCTTCGCATCAGTCTTTGCACACTCTCATCTTCTCTCTATAATTAGTTAAAAAACACTCCAAGTAGGCATTTACAGTGAATGGATGTGTTGCTTTCCAATTGGAGTTGATGATTTGAAGCCACTTATTAGTATCATTTGATAGTCGGAGGGCGCAGTGCTTTATTGCTCCATAATCGATCTCATGTGATTGCAGTTTACCCGTTGATCTAAAGTAATGCCGACATCAGCGAAATAATAGATTGTTGTTTAATTCGTCTAGCACATATGACGATATAGTAATTGTGTTAACTTTATACACCGATGGCATATATATATATTTTTTAATGGTTGTCTCTGTTCTGCGCTCACGAGGCTTGACAGGTTCTTTATCTATGTGATATGCCATACATTGTTATCTTCGGTATCTTGTATGTACAGCAAATTGATATGCTTTTCTTCTTTTTATGTTGAGCCATGCGTATCGGAGCAATGTCTTCTTCGGTGGTATACACATTAATGGATAAATTATTTTGAAGCAAAATTTTTTTTTTTTTATTCTAATTTGACCTATAGTTATTGGGAATTCAATATTCGATAGATTCAATACCGTTGAATAATGCATGTAAGAAGATCCGTGGTCACTTTTTCGTTCAGCTGGGTATAAAGCTGTAACTGTGACCCATGCGAAACGTGCATTATCTCTTGATTGCACATTAATCGCAGCCCTCATAATCATCATTTCCCGTGGCAATGAGATATAACATTGAACGCGTATTGATTTATACTTATTTACATTTATTGTAAGATTACGTATCTTTTGTAAAGCTCAACCACTGCCACGTTGTTGAAATTCATCGAGCAGAACTTAAAGTATAGACCATCAGGCGTTCAAGTCGAGTTCTCGCCACATTAACTCATCACCGTTGTGTCCTGCACCCATGCATATAGAATGCCTATACATGAAATACTTCAATCCTTCCAGATTCGGTATTTGGCCTATCAATGACTATTGATGTTTAGTTGATAATCGGTGGCGCTTAATTCGGCTTTGCGATTTCAGTACTTTGATGAACTCGACGATCTGTATCTCCCACACAGCAAAGTCGTCGATCGAACTTAAGAGCGTGGCTTGGTTGTGCAAGATTTCTTCTGATGGTTCATTGTTGTTCTCCATATTGACGAGTTGAAAAGTCTTGCCAGAGAGATATGTGAACTCACTGCTTCATTCAAAGTGTGGCCACTTTTGAGCGCTGCCGACGATTAAAAATGGTCTCCCATCAGAAAATATTTTTGTCGTTCCCTTCTAGCTCGGAAATGTAATAGAATCACCTCCACCAGAGTTTTTCAATATCACGCTGATATCTTTTAACATGGAAAGCATGAAAAATAAATACACACGCAGAACGAGCCGATCGGGGTTCAACGGGAGCAAAAAATAAAAGTATTTTGGTGAGTATTCCAGACCGCGAGTGCATCTATGCTCAAACGGTGCATGCAGTGGGATCAGTGGTAGAAGCCTAAAAAAAAAATCTCCGGCCATAGATCCACAAAGTTGATCGTTTTATAATAAATACCTCGTTTTCGTATGTGTTTTGGATAGCCAAGACATTACTTGAGCGGAATGTTATTTTTTCAAAATGTTCCCTATGCTCGGAGGCTGGCATTGAACGTCGACGAAGAAAAAAAATTGTCTTTATAATATGACTGATTTGGTAAAAACTGTATAGCCTCAAGTGTCACTTGAATAGGTTTGATGTTGCTCTGCGGAGAGCGCTATGATTCGTGACAGGCTGGACTTCATACATACTGGAACACGTGGCAATATATATTAAAAACTCGAAGATGCTCTTTATAATACGCGAGTTCAGTCTCCATGACCTAGACGCGGTTCTGTAGAGATCGCGAAAGTCAATGATTGGCAAGCCTGGCCAGCTTTCACCTCTATGAGTGCACACTTTTCTGGACAGCAGATGCCTACCCCTCCAGGGATAGTTAAAGAAAAAAAACTTTCGTTTATCCCCTGGCCAGGATGCACTATCTTGCAAGGTTTTTTTCTACAATAAGTCCCCACCCTACTATAAGCCTATGAGGATCCAAAAATCGAAATCCGAAGAAGGATCGAAACAGCAGTTTTCGCCATTCCAGTCGTCAACCTCCGAGGTGTCCTTGTGGAAGAGTCGGAAAACGGAAAATCAGTTAAGAAAAATGTCGAACCAAATTGAAGTGATCGATCTCGTCGATGATGAGATGGAGGTTGTCGTGAATATCGCCCATGACGACGAAGTGGAAGTTGGGGTAGACGGAGACGTTATTGATATCGCCGATGATGACGATGATTAGTTTAACCATGGGGCTAACTTGGCCAGACCTGCATGATCTCAAGTGTCGGCATCAAGGCTTGACGTTGCACTCCATGTATATATTATCATTCAGAGATGAAAAGCTAAAGCCCTGTACAATGGAAATGCATTTTTTTCCCCCGGATCACTGTCTTCGTCACATGCTGTCGTAAAATTTTATGGGTTTTCAAGTGTGGACCTATGGAATGATGAGGCTCAAGTTGCACATGCGAAGCGATAGGGTATGACGGTCCCTGGCGCTCGACGTAAGAAAAAAAAGAGTCGTAAAATTTGAGACTTTCGGACGAGGTGGTTGAAACGTTGCCGTGTATAACAGCGTCTCGGACATGAGCCTCCGTCGAGATAGTTTAAAAAAAGAACATCTGGATAAATTCATGCACCTTTTCTTAGCCCTCTACGTGACTTCTTAAGAGACAACGTTACACCCACACACACACACACGCACGCACGTACGCACGCACGCACGCACGCACGCACGCACTCACGCACGCACGCACGCACTCACGCACGCACGCACGCACGCACGCACGCACGCACGCACGCACGCACGCACGCACGCACGCACACACGCCTACCTCCCCACGACCGTAGCGCCACCTTGGCTTCCCTACACGCACGCACGCACACACGCCGACCTCCCCACGACCGTAGCGCCACCTTGGCTTCCCTACACGCAGGCATGCACGCACGCCGACCTCCCCACGACCGTAGCGCCACCTTGGCTTCTCTACACGCACGCACGCACGCACACACGCCGACCTTCCCACGACGGTGGCGCCACCTTGGCTTCACCACTTTTGACACACCACCTCCCCTTGAGTTAGAACCGGCCTAGTTCTACTACTTGTGTGATAATTTGTAAAATTTTTGTCTGGATGCAAATTTCTTATGAATTTCCTCGTGTCTATAAATAATTTTTTTTTCTACTGCTTCCGCAACGAAAAAAAAACATATTGACTTAATTTCTGTATTTCGGTATTCTCCAATACAATCTATATATAAGAATTCTATCTATCTATATAGAAATTGCCTTCACCAACAGTTTGTACAATTAATTTGATGAAGTTATCGCTCCATATGAAGTAGCAAAGGGTGTTTTTTGCATATCGTACGGCACTGCCTAGATAGACAGTCGTGATAATCACGCCGTGCATACAATTGATGAAGCAAATTTTACAGCATATTGACTACATGTCATGATACAAAGCCGTGAACTCATTTGGTATAGTGAATGTACAAAGCATTTTGATCTCAATATGCCGTTTACAAATGCATCGTACGTTTGAAGCACGTTGAACTCATATCGTATTAATTATTTTAATATAATAGATAAATAAAACTAGCAATACATATTTTCGAATTTTCTTATTTACCTGCACATGCAAGGTCTTATGAAAGATTATAAAATGAAAAAAAAATTGAATCAACAAAAAAGCATGGGGACGCGACCCATGAACTTTCAGAGTGCCGGTCTGTCGTCTTACCGTATTAGCTACGGCCGCTCTTGTCTCAAGCGTCAACGCTCAACGTACTGTACGCGCGAGCCAAAACTCCCAAATGTTCAAATCGCGATATCTCAGCAACTAAGGTCTACTGGAACAAAAATAAAAAACGACGTTAATTCTAAGGTCTTCAACTTTCACAATGCAAAAGGAGAACCCGATTCGCGACATCCAGGCGCTGCCTTCTCCTTGTAAGTGTTACATTCGATGAGCGCAATATGACGGCGATATGTATATTCGTCAGTGGTACATCCCATAAGCGCAATATGACGGCGATATGCATCCAAATCCAGAATGATACAAATAGGCAGACACACAGAAAGTTTGCACAAGTGTTAGAATGGCTAGGTAGGTAACGCGCTCAGCTCCCGAATTAGAAGACGTGGTTCAAACCGTGGGTAGGTACAAAATTTAACTAGGCAGAATACGTTTTAATCCATTTATCATATAGGCAGGAATATAAATAAAGCGTATGGGGATATAAAAATTCTACCAGATTTTTTTATTCAATATTTTTGGATTTTTTTTATTTTCACGCCATGACACTCATATGAGCTCCATATGAGCACAGCATAGTTACGTCACGCCATGCCGCTAATATGAGCTCCGTACGAGTACAGCATAGTTACGTCACGCTATGCCGCTAATATGAGCTCCGTATGAGCACAGCATAGTTCCGTCACGCCATGCCGCTAATATGAGCTCCGTATGAGCACTACAGTTTCTTCACGCCGTGATACCCATATGAGCCCCATATGTACTCATTGTTAGATATTCGTGAGCCAAATTTGCTAGCTGATGAATTCACTGCATGCATATTCGCGTGAGAACAACTTTGCTTCATTTGGATGTATTATTGTGAATCATCATGTGATGCAAATATGACTTCAACGGGAGAACTCATAAGGGATACACACCTGTGAGACTTTCTATGCCGCAGTGATGATGTACATATGATGACAATATGAGGTACATCCGTCTATCCGGGTGGTTTGTTGCTGACTTTACTTTGGTGCGGTAGGAGAGCAGCGCCGCCCTCCTCGTCCTCGCTTTTGCGGACGTTTCGATGATACGGCATTCGTACCCCTTGCTTCTAGTCTTCCTGCTAGGGATAGGCCATAGACCCTAGATACCAGGAGGTTCAGCGAAGCCTTTCAACTCGTCCCCAAAATGATGACGAGAAAGGATGGCGCTGGGGTGCTCCGGCACCTATATGTACATACATTTACGCTAAACATGGGTGCGATCTAAGACCGATCACAGCTGATGTACCTAACCCTCATTCGTGTTAAATGTCAGAGTATAATACAATTTACGACGAAGTGCTACGGTGATTGATACGCATCAAGAACAGATGCAGCATAGTTTTTTAAATTTAAAAATATAGTTCTTTATTCTCGTGCGTAATTTTTTGAAGTTGAAAACGTATATGTGACGAAACA
The DNA here is from genome assembly GCA_963210295.1 of Ophion ellenae. Taxonomy (NCBI): domain Eukaryota; kingdom Metazoa; phylum Arthropoda; class Insecta; order Hymenoptera; family Ichneumonidae; genus Ophion; species Ophion ellenae. The sequence continues at coordinate 9,271,426 of OY723386.1, read as the reverse complement.
TAAGTCTGCAAAGGTGCCACGGAATATTCGGACGCGGTTCGTGGGCGCTTTCGAGTTTTTTTTTTCAAACCGTTATGAGGAAGTTACGAAACCGCGGAAATTTTGACGCTTGATGTCACGATCGGTCTGTCGTGAAGTTAGATACTCATCCGATCACTTTCACCTCGTTGACCAATATATTACTATATATGTAGGTGCCGCTACACCCCAGCGCCACCACTTCGATATATTTTCGGGGACGCTTTTTTCAGCGCCTTTTCGTTGGCCTTTGATTCGATTAATCGAGTATAAAAAAATATTGGTGAAGCATGAACGGGGTTCTTGTATTGTTGAATCTCGTCGCCGTACAAACACGGTTCTTTTAATCATTTACTATTCAGTTCTATCTATATCTGGAAATATTTGTATGTTTGTATTTGTATATTTGTAAACAGTTGTATCCATAGATGCCATATTTGGAAAAAGATTGCCATTATTAAAACATAAATTTCATAACTACAATCGGATAAAGTTCCTTAAAGAGGAAATTGAATTTCGATCTGAAATTCGGCATACACCTTTCTTTTAATATTTTAAGAGATCCATAGGTCGTTCACACCTTCGGCATTTCATCAATAGGGTATCCCGTGAAGGTCCGTTCACCCGTGGCGTTTATATGCCTCCGAAGTAACTTTCGTGGTGGCGCCGCGCAACGGCTGCCGGTGGCAAAACTTGGATTGGCGCGTGGCGGTTAAGGTAGTACCTCCACAGAAGAGTTGAATTAAGAAATGGTTGAAATTTGACATATATGTTATTTAATACATTATCCAAACATCTGTGCAATTTGAATAAGTTTGACCACCCCAAACCTGAGATAGTTACACTTAAAGCTGGCTTGGTTTACACGTAACAAATGCGTTATGATAGGCAAACAGAGCATCATTAATTATACCGTCAAAACTAAAATTAAGAAATTGATAAAAAATGAGGATAAGCTAGAGTAAGATATCACGAATAGTGTGAAAAAAAATGAGAATGATTCACCATCTAGTTTCCAAGATATAACCATGAGAAGCCCTCAAAATTTTGGTGCAAAGCCTGGCAAAGCCTGGAAAAAAAACAATTGGGGCAAAGCCTGGACAGTCCCGGCAAAAAGTTTACGGGCAATGGTAGATCAAAAACACAATATAAAATATATTTTACGGCAATAAATTATATCCATCGTATTATCTACTAGTACCGAGTCAATATTGCGTAGTTTTTAATTTTATTTATTACTAATTGAACCAATTATCAATCTTTTAAACATGAACATAGTATGTAAACTTTTGGTTGAGATTTTCGCAGAGGAACTACCTTAAGTCAAACCGCCATAAACACGAAAGAGCTAGGCTTGAGCAAGCATCATCGGTGTAGATCTCACATTGTGAATGGAATGCTTGTAAATAAAATAAAATAGTGTGATGGAACTAATAACGATTACTGGCGGATTTCAATGTATCCTCATGACTTCCTTTCGCCCTATCTATAGGTATGTGACGAAGAGAATGTTAATGAAATTGCGTACATTGGCTGCACACAAATTTTTTTCTGCCGTACAACAAAATTTCTGTTTAAATTATTGTTTGCATCGGAAATTTATATAAAGAATGTTGTAATATAGGCAGAAAACTTTCGATAGTCATCCTGTATCGGAAGTTCGCGAAATTGTTGCTGGTGTGAAAAGGACTGTGATGGGAAAAGTTCTTTCTCAAACATGCGTCAACAATCCCAAATGTGACGTGAAACGCTGTTTTTACAACGTAAACATCACACGCGGTGCTGTCATTCACGCAAACACCTGATTTAAATGGCGACTGGCATACTGCACTAGCAGACGAAAACCAATCCAAGTTTTGCCAAGACTCGCCGCAAGGGCTGCGCCACTAGAGTTACTTCGGAGGCCTATATTGTTATGTAAAAAAAGTTTGGGGTAGCGTTACTTCACTACCCCGGATCCGCCAGCATTGGTTAATTCAGCTCCAGCTGGCAAGCCGTAAAAATCTGTCGAGGACGCAAACGACCCATGTGTTCTGGAAACGTATGTAAACTTCGACTTCACGAAAACATTTTTTCTCTCTATACTTCTGTTCTTTGACTCAAAATATAAATTTTCATGAAGGTAAATAAAAGCGAAAATGTGTGTGAGAACCAGCGATCAGGTTAGGGCGCAGAGATGTCCAAAATTTGTATCGACCGATTCTCGCTACTCGATACAAATGTAGCGAGTAGCGAAAAAAAATTCGCTACTCGATACGAATGTAGCGAGTAGCGAAAAAAATTCGCTACTCGATACAAATGTAGCGAAATTTTTTCGCTACTCGATACTTTAGTAGCAAGTAGCGAAATTTTTTTCGCTACTCGCTACATTTGTATCGAGTAACGAATTTTTTTTTCGTTACTCGCTACATTTGTAGCGATTAGCGAAAAAAAATTTGCTACTCGCTACAAATGTAGCGAGTAGCGAAAAAAATCTCGCTACTCGATACAAATGTAGCGAGTAGCGAAAAAATCTCGCTACCCGATACAAATGTAGCGAGTAGCGAAAAAAATGTCGCTACTCGATACAAATGTAGCGAGTAGCGAAAAAAATTTGGCTACTCGATACAAATGTAGCGAGTAGCGAAAAAAATCTCGCTACCCGATACAAATGTAGCGAGTAGCGAAACAATTTTCGCTACTCGATCCAAATGTAGCGAGTAACGAAAAAAAATTCGCTACTCGATACAAATGTAGCGAGGGGAGAGAGAGAGAGAGAGAGAGAGAGAGAGAGAGAGAGAGAGGAGAGAGAGAGAGAGAGAGGTGGATGGATGGATGGATGGATGGATGGATGGATGGATGGATGGATGGATGGATGGATGGATGGATGGATGGATGGATGGATGGATGGATGGATGGATGGATGGATGGATGGATGATGGATGGATGGATGGATGGATGGATGGATGGATGGATGGATGGATGGATGGATGGATGGATGGATGGATGGATGGATGGATGGATGGATGGATGGATGGATGGATGGATGGATGGATGGATGGATGGATGCATGGATGGATGGATGGATGGATGGATGGATGGATGCATGGATGGATGGATGGATGGATGCATGGATGGATGGATGGATGGATGGATGGATGGATGGATGGATGGATGGATGGATGGATGGATGGATGGATGGATGGATGGATGGATGGATGGATGGATGGATGGATGGATGGATGGATGGATGGATGGATGGATGGATGGATGGATGGATGGATGGATGGATGGATGGATGGATGGATGGATGGATGGATGGATGGATGGATG
>OY723386.1:9187905-9267896 GCA_963210295.1 Ophion ellenae | reverse complement strand
ATCTGAAAACTGTTGGACATGATAAAATGAGTGTCCCAGATTTAGAAAAAAACGTTTTTAGATAAATCGAGTACAGCACGGGCTCTATCAGACAACTTTTCAATAGTAAACATTTTTCCAAAAAGGCGTTTTTAGGCGTATTACAGAGTAATAAAAAGAGTACCACTGTAGAAATGAAAAAAATCGATTTGTTGTATTGGCTTGAGATGCTTTGAACCATGTTGAATAAGGGGGGGGGGGAAATTTTGGTACATGTAAACAAACTTTAACGCGTTTTTACAAATTTCATACGCGTTGAAACCCATTTTTCTCGGAAAACAAGATTTTAAAACGGATTTTAAAGCGGATGCGCATAACTCGAACAATTTTCATTCTATTCACTCGAATTTTGAGAATCCTTAGAATAAGATTCCGAAGTGAGGGATTTTTCATGAGCTAATTATAACATTATGTAATTTTCACGTTATTAATAGAGAATTGTCCTTTTTTTCTGTCGAAAATTGAGTTTTTTTTTCAATGCTTGCCAATTACACAAGACTTCATATTTTTCAAAATCTCCAACGTATTTCACTAACTATACTCATGTAGATTAATAGAATTTATTTTCTGTTTTTTCTACATTTATATGTGCGTCAGTTATACTGCGTGCCGTAGAGCGTTTTAAATTCAACGTGCCTCGCGGGAATGGCTCCAGTGGCTCCATTTCGTATAATGTTTCAATATAATTTTTTTTGTCTACTTGAAGATATGACTAATGATATCTTCGAATATTATTATCCATTTACTTGAACTTCCATCCCAAAAAAAATTCGAAAAGTCGCTTCATTTTAGACGTTTACAGTCGTGTTACCCGTTAAGGTCTCCGCAATAAGTTGCACCCTTTAAATTCTTACACATTGATTTTTAAAAAAGGTTACCCGAGACGTTGAAGTGAAGTTGAGGGATTTTAAAAATAAATTTAACAAAATGAAAAATGAATGAAGTATGAGAAATAAATATTTATTATAAAGTACATTTTCGTGCTTTAGTCGCTGTCCGACTCATTTTCTTCGTCGTTTTCATCAACGTCACTATCGATGTCACTGTCAAGGTCGTCACTTTCATCTTTTAAAAAAAATATCATTACTCAAAAACACTTATTCTTTGACATAAAATTCTTTATATTAAAAATAAAGGTTGTATTAATAATACCTTTCATCGATGTTGATTCATCATTCAAGATGACGTCGCTCAGTTCCGGTAATGGGTTTCCCGTAAACCATTGGAAGTCCAACTGCCCCTCGTTGTTGATCCATCCGAAATCGGTATGGTTCAATGCAGTCGGATTTATGTTACGAGCGTTTGCCCATATTCGCACTATGTATTGCGTGCGTAACAGATGTTGTTACAGTTCTGTTCTGCAAGGTGGCAGACTGCAGGCGACGTAGTTGCTTTAATTCAAAGTGAGCGTGAAATCACGCCCATCTTTGAATTTGTATGTTTGTTGGAAAATTTCCATCCGAGCCATATCAACATTTCTCTTTTTTATTTAGTATACAGTCGACAGGTGAATTCTTGCAACGTGTTGAATACAGTGCTCTCATTAGGCGAACACTCACCTAATTTTCCGAAAGCTTCTGGAAACCGTACACAATTTTTGAGCAGTGTTAGAGGTCTTTTTTCCCTTGCGATACAATGCCGGATTAAAGTCACAGCCTGTCATCGCGTGGAACCCGGGCAAAGACCTGGCTAGTGATGGTCCTAATTTCGCACACATCTGAGAAATGTCGATGTATCGCCGTGAGTTACCAAGTCCGACATCGTGTCGGGCGCCCCGACACGTTTTTATTGTTTTTAACATAATAAGCGGTATTGAAAATGTCTGAAAACTGCATTTCTGTATAATATTGGTAGCAATACGAAAGATAAAAAAAATGAACTGGGAAGCGATGCCCGATGTTGGCTTTTTTGGCATTTTTTAAAGTGCGCTCAGGTTAAACGCTGCCCGCAAAATGTCTGAAAACAGCACTTTTAGTCATAAAATAACAAAACCTATGTACACTTTCAATATCAGACGGGAAGTGATGACCGCGGTCAGCTCTTTGCTCTTTTTTTGCATAGTAGAAATCACCCCTCGCGACCCTGCTGATTTTCTGGGGGTTGCTACCCCCTAGTGGGTTCAGGGTGATCTAATCTATCGATTCTAGACGGTTTTATCTGAGAAACGATGAGCAAAGCTTTTGGTCGTGGCCTCTCGTACTAACAGGTCTGGAAACGAAGGCCGATTTCAATGGAGTCGGGTGGTGGCGTTGAGCGATCCACGTTTTATTTCGCTAGCCGCCACATGCGTCGCTGCTATCGGAGGGTACCCCCCCACCCACGGTCCTCTGTAATCTCATCCTTCCCCCCTTGCCGCTTATTATTCCCGCATTGTCAAGTGAACCATAACCTCGGTCCGTGTGTCATCTTATGCTATTGAAGTATTTCTTTAACGAACTCGAATATTTAACAGTTAATTGATTTTTGTCTATAATCAAGTAAAAATACATAGCCGTATATTGGTAAAATTGAAGAAGATAATGACCCGATTAATACCATTTTTTACTAATGCAGAAAAACCCAAAACAAAATAAATCAATAATTACAAAACAAATATTCATTTAATATGGGAACGTACATTATGTCCATGATCTTTACTTACCGCCAGTAATTAATCCGAAGACTGTAGAAACTGGAAAAGAGCTTACCCGACCAATCGAATGATTTAAATACTCCAATAATACGTATACCAAAAGAAAGGGACAAATAAATGTAACAAAAAAGTATTTAACGCATCTAAGTTAATAAACCATTTTGTTCCCTGCAAATAAAAAGAAAGCTTGTTTAAGAATCGAACCCCGAAACTTGAGGTTACCAAACTTGTGTTAACCATTTAGCCAAACTACAATTTGGTATAAATATCGTTTATGTTCATCATAGTTGCTTGGTTCCACAGAATTGTTATATGATATGCAGATGACTGCAATTATGATGGTGTATGTCAATCATTTTGGTCTTCAGTAAGTTTATTATTTGTTCATTTGTTTTTTTATTTTCGTATCCTTATCAAATATGCGATAAAGTGGGTTAGAGACTAGAGATATCCAATGAAAGTTCCGCGTCCGTATAGACTTTTCGGTATATATCTCATCTCTCATTGGATCTCGCGTATCGCGCACAGTATGCCGAATCCAAAAATAAGAATTCACCTTTGCGTTTGTGTCGAAAAAGATGCGAGGACAAGATGGTTTCTGATTAGCTGTTATATATCAATCCGGGCCTTACGATCGAAGAGGCTTATTTATATGTATTTCGAGGTTACTTTATAAAAATCGAGAATAGTAGTATAGCTGTGACAGTTCTAACGCTGGTCCTTTGAGGGGGGTGCGGAGCGGGGGGTTCACGCGGGGCGGGGTATGACCTCACGTGGGGAGGGAGAAGTCGTTGGAGCGTTGGAGGGGGGTATATATCGATTATCGATTAATTGATCATTGATTATTGATTACTGATCTTTATACATTTAAAATGTATTGTTGATTTATTTTTGTCTTATATTGTTTATTTAATGGATTTTATTATTTAGCGGCTCTCGCCTGAGAGCCAAGTTGCTTGACCCGTGTCGCTGAGAGAAGCGATCGGATTACACGTATGCATGAGAGAGAGCGCGAGAATGAGAGATGGAGCGACCGCATCGCATGCATGAAGACATATACACTTTAGACATTCAACGATTAAAGCGGTTGGGTTTGTTTGGGTGAAATCCCAAACAAACCCCACGAACGTCTCCGAACATCTATTGCATCTCAAGGCCAAAATACCTGGGACATTCGCAAAAGAATAAAATTATGTGAATGATATTGCAAGCGCTTCGCGGATCTCGTCGAAAAAGTTGATGTCAGCAAAAATCTAAAAGTCTGTAGAAAAACACACGGCACCAAGGATGTAGTTGTTATAGAAATGGAATATAAATCGTGATTGAGAGGTACACACTTTCAGCGTACATAGGTAAAAAGCAACGTTAAAATGTCGATTCAGCATCACGTGGTATCTCAAGGTCAAAATGCCTGAGACATTCACGAAAGTATAAAATTGTGCGATTGATATTGCAAGCGCTTCGTGGATCCCGTCGAAGAAGTCCATGTCAGCAAATCGTAAAGTCTGCAGAAAAATATATAACGAAAAAATGCACACGGCACCAAGGATGCAGTTGTTATAGAAATGGAATATAAATCAATGTTTGACATTCAGTCAATGTTTGAATTTCCGAGATCGCGGAGTGCCTCGCGCAGAGATATGACGGATAGTATTGAAAAAAATATTTGCGAGCAAGGGGCTCAAATGAATACGGTAGAAGAGTACATTGTGTGGGAACAACGATATAACGAGTATATCGAGTCGTTAGAAGAACAAAGTCGAATTAAACGACCGCGATTATCGATCGCAAATCGTCAATCGTTGGTAGCCGAAATTGCGCGACTTGAAGGCTTCAAGAATTCGGTGCGTTAGCGTTTCATACACACGGGTGCTGGACATGACAATCATGGATTCATATGGCGAAAAATTGATACGGCGTTCGAGGGTCTTATCTTGACTGGTGTAGTCATAAATCACAACCACATCGAAGCTCAACAATTTCTCAAAGACGCTAGTGATGTCGTGCTTTCACGCGTTCAAACCATTATCAACAATCATGGTAGTGTGAAAATTAATACCGTTTTTAACGGCGAATTTGTGGCGGGTGACGAGCGTGCAAAAAAAAGCATTAATACTAAAAACTATGAACTTTTCAATACGTCTGATTTACGCGAGTGGTACCATCAAAGAGTTATTGAGCCCATTTCGACATCACTCGAAAAGTTTCAGGAACGCGACAGCGGGTGAGCATTGTCACGAATATATAACTTGACTATGAATATTAATAAATATAACCCAATGCGTGCGGGATGCCACATAATGTTATCGCGGCCGATAATGCTGAAAAGAGCAGTTGTTAATGTGAAGTGGAGTGATCAAGCATATTTTGCATGATCCGTAGTTGCTGCTCTTCATCCAGCCCAATGTGACAGTGCACGTGAATTTTCATACCCATACTACTCGACAGTGCTAAATTTTCAAGACATTGGGTTTCCAGTGACTATGAATCAAATTTAAAAAATTGAAATTCGTAATGACATTTCAATCAATGTATACACCATTGAGAACGATAGTACTCTTCCAATTCGCGTGAGTGAGCGAAAGAGAGAAAAGCATATAAATTTGCTCTACGTGGAAGATCCGCAGCAAAACATCGTTGGACATTTCGCGTGGATCAAGAATTTATCAAGGCTCGTCAGCTCACAGTTGACTAAACAGGATGGGCAGAAATATATCAGTGATAGGTACGTAGATTAGATATAATTTAATGTATGAAAATAATTAGTTAAAAACTGATTTTTTGTTTGTTTTCGCAGATGTCTACACTACACATGTCTACGGAGCAAAAATTGCAAGTGCACACTGTGGACTGTGGCCAGATCAACGACTGTGCCGTCCGTCTACCGAACGAAGCGAGCAAGTGGCTCACTTTCAAAAACTTCAATCATAAAGAGCGACTTCCATTCGTAATATACGCCGATCTTGAATGCGTTCTTGCGAAAACGAATGAACAAAACAGGTACCAACACCACGAGATTTCCAGTATCGCATACTACGTACATTGTTCATGAGATCAATCATTATGCAGATATGAATCGCACCGTAGTAGCGATTGCATTGCATGGTTCGTCGAAGAACTAAAAAGTGCAGCTTTGCACGTAAAAGATATTTTATCTTCAAATATCCCCATGGTACAGTTAACATCCGACAAGGAGCTTAAATTTCGAAGCGCGATTACGTGTCACATATGTGAAAAAGATTTTGCACAAACCTATACACGAGTTCGCGATCATTGTCATTTGACTGCTCATTCGAATTGCAATCTAAATTTCAAACAATCTTTTTTCATTCCGGTAGTTTTTCACAATTTGTCTGGCTATGATGCGCATTTTATAATCAAAGAAGTAGCCACCGCCTTCGAAGGGAAAACTTACGTGCTTCCAATAACAAAAGAAAAATATATTTACTATATACTGTTTGAACTACTACCGAAGAAACAAAAAACCAAATTCAATTACGCTTCATCGATTCATATAAATTTCTAACCACAAGTCTTGAGAAATTAGCATAATTTTTAACTACGGACAAACTGAAAATGTTACGCTCACAATTTGATGGCCTACCGATGCATGATTTTACATTATTAACACAAAAAGGTGTCTTTCCGTACGAATACATTGACTATGTCAGCAGATTGGAAGACACGTGGAAGACACGCAGATTGGAAACAAGACATTTTAAGCGTGAACGAGTGCGTTCACGCTCAAAATGTCTGGGAGCGGTTTTCCATTTAAACGCTTGGTGAATATAGCGATTTGTATTTGAAGACTTGTATTTGATTTGTATTTGAAGGATGTCTTGTTATTAGCAGATATTTTCAAAAATTTTCGTGATACGTGTATTGAAAGTTATGGGCTTGATCCGGCGTATTGTAACACTCTTCCCGGATATACTTGGGACACCATGTTGAAATATACGCACATTACGTTTGAATTATTGACTGACATCGACATGATTTTATTCATCGAGCGAGGTATACGCGGAGGTTTAAGCCAATGTTCAAACAGCTATGCTAATAACAAGTACATGCAATCGCACGATCCATTGAAATCATCATCATACCTGATGTACTTCGATGTGAACAACTTGTATGGATGGGCAATGTGTCAACGTTTGCCTTATGCTGACTTTCAATGGATCGACGACACATCGAATTTTGACGTATTATCCATAGCGCTAGATTCGCCTGTAGGCTACTTCTCGAAGTCGATCTCGAATATCCGCAACGTTTGCATGATTCGCACAATGACCTTCCGTTTTGTCCGACACGCGACAAACCACATGGCAAGCGCCAAGAGAAATTGCTCGCAACCGTATGCGATAAGAAGCGTTACGTGATACACTATCTTAATTTGCGGCAGTGTATGCGTCAAGGACTTAAAGTAGCAAAAATACACAGAATTTTGAAATTCACTCAATCCCCCTGGTTGCGTTCATACATCGAATTGAACACCCAGTTTCGCACACGTGCTACAAATGATTTCGAGAAAAATTTGTATAAATTAATGAACAATACAGTATTTGGCAAAACGATGGAAAACGCGCGAATCCGTCCAGACGTGAAACTTGTAACAAAGTGGGAGGGACGGTATGAGGCAGAGGCAATGATCGCTAAACCAAATTTTCACAGTTGAAGTATGTTTTCGGAAAATCTTATTGCCGTCGAACTGCGAAATCTGGAGGTAAAATTTAACAAGCCGATTTATGTAGGTATGTGTTGTGACGCGATTTTTTGAGCCACGTCACAAAAATGCTACCGATGATCAAGATATGCTCTCGATGCCCGGGTTGCGACCCATCCGTTAGTGTTAAGGGTCTTTTCTCTAGTATGTTTGTCTTGTTACGTTTGAGGTTTTGGGTTGTGTTTTCGTTTTGGTTAGGTTGGCGTGCGCAACTCGGTCGAGCGGCGTGTGGCTCGACGTACTGAGCAATCCCGACCGAGGGATGCACCCAGTGAGGCCTCTCGGGGAATCGGTGCACGCCCGGCTGAAACGCCGGCGCCCCACCGTAGTGGTGCATCGTGCTGGAGAGCGGGCCGTTTGGGTTACGGGCGGAGGCTGGAGGCCTCCGCGCCGCGCTTCTGGAGAGAGGCTTTGCCCGCTTTCGCACGGTGACCCGGGGATGCGATCGCCGAGAGCCTCCATGTTACCGACGAGAAAAGTTCCCGATTTGTTACGTTCCGTTTTCGGGGTAACTCGGGCAGAAAATATAGATTCCGAAAGGAATATTCTATTAGAATATTCCAGCTCCCGAAATAATATTTCAGCTTTCGATATTATACGAGATAAAGTTCTCGCTTGAAGCGGCGATTTCGCACGGTCCGATCTCGCGAGCGTGTTGACATTTTTTTGGTCTACGCGCTCTGTCTCGCTCTCGCATAATCCCTCGCAGGCCGGCCTTAGTCGCGTGAGGTACAGAGTTGAGATTTTAGAGATATCGTGAGAGAGTTGTCGATCAGACGCCGCGATGGAGAGACGTGTCGGGTCTCTCTCGCGCCCGTGACGTCGCGCTCTCGTTCTCGCGTAAGAGGCACGTCGTCGTGCTCTCTCGTTCTCGTTCGTGTGACGTTTCCGCGTGCATTTCGCGTTCGCGTTGAGTTCGTTTACGTAAAACGTTCTCGGGTGGATAATCCACCGGCTCCCACATTATAAAATAAAACCATTGTTTTATTTTATTAGTGACGTTTCCGGTGTCGCGGAAGTGACAGATCCCGTGATCGTTCACGCTACTCCCCAGTGAATCCCGACCCCTCTACCACAACCCACAGCCTGAGCGGCCGTGCAGTACCGCAACCGTCCTCCTTCGTGCAAGTGCATCCAGGTTAGTCCGGTTACACGATTCCGGCGATTAAAAATCGAGGAGACCTCCAGACTCCGAACCCGGTTAGAATTCCGGGAGACCAAAAATTAAGGAGAGCTCCAGTCTCCGTTTGGTGGGTCGGGTTGGATCCCCCCGACCCCAGTTTAGTCCGGTTGAGACGTCCGGCGATACAAAATTCTCTGGCGCCCCTGGTCCTGCGGATGCACGTGCACGGGAGGGAAGGCCGAAGGTGACGGTTTCTCGCACCAGATCCCGGTTTGAGTTCTCGTTCCGTGGTTAGAGAAAATATCATCCGTCACAGTGTATACTCGACATTTCGAAAACATGGATATATGAGTTTCACCACGAATTCATGATTCCGTTGTATCAGCAAAACTGCAAGATCAGGTATACTGACACCGATAGCCTCATATACCACATCAAGTCTGACGACGTTTATGACGATATGAAGCGTAACATTGACAAATTTAATACGAGCGATTACCCGATGGAAAACGTGTACGGTTTACAGTTAGTCAACAAAAAAGTGCCCGGTCTCATGAAAGATGCAAATAATGGTATGGTAATGACGGAATTTTTGGGATTGAAAGAAAAAATGTACGCTTTGCGAGTCGATGGTAAAAAAGACACGAAAAAGGTGAAAGGTGTGAAGAGTAATGTCGTCGCGCGAATAATAAATTTCAATGACTACACTCGCTGTTTACGGGAAGAAATTGACAAGACTCGTCAGCAGTCTTGCATAAGATCGAAGCTGCACAAAGTTTACACTATGTCAGAGTCAAAAATTGCTCTAAATCCATCCGATGACAGAGGTCTATCATGCCGAAAAGTACAGACACTCTACCATGAGGTCATTATAAAATAGCATTGTAAATGTATTTGTTAGATTCCATTGTATGTATTGTTATAAAATAAAAATGGAGAGATATAATGAATGTAGTAATGTAAATTTAATAAATATATTGGAAAATATTCATGTTATACAGGGTGATTTAGTACAGGTCGTGCATCCGGCAACTACCGATTCTGGACGATGTTCGGAACGAAGCTACTTGGCCGAATTTTTTAATTCGCAATAGCTTTTAAATGGGAAGCAATAGAATTCTCGAATTCTAGGCCAATCAGAATTGCCGTTACGTACACGTTGGGAGACGCCTCAGTGCCGGGTTATCAAGGCACCGATTCTAAACATTTGAAAAAGTGGCAGAGCTCAGACGGAATTTTGTTTCGCGAACGCGAAAGTTGTTTTGTTGGAACCGAAGTTTGCTGTCCTTCTCTATGAAATGATGAAGCACCGAGTGATCGGCGTTTGTCACATGTGCAATGAATTGTGCTGCGACGTCCAGTTCTTTCATTAAAACAATATTTTTATCCAAGCATACGTAGATTTTAGGTTCTTGTATAATTCGAATGGGATAAATAAGTAATATGATGTAACGCTCGGTCCCGGCGATTTAATTGATGAACTGTCACCGTCGATGAAACCTTCGTGAACGATTAAAAAAAAAACGAATCTAGAAATGTAGAATGCGCATTGCTCAGTTTTAAATGTTTCAGAGAGTTGAAAATAATTACTTGACAAAATAGGAGAGAAAGGTTTTGCTGATCGCAACGCAAATTAAAAATGCATAAAAAATACACAGAAAAAAGTTGGCTACTAACGGATAAGGGATAGAAAAAAACTCGGATGTTAAATGGAATACCCTCTTCAATCATAGATCATTGCGCAAAACATTGGTTTTATTTCTTTTCGTAGCCTAGTGCAATGGTAGCTGTTCGGAAACGATCTTTTGAGCTTTGGGGGGCGTATATTTAAAAAATTATTCAGAGGAAACCAATCCGACCACTGTAAATATGATTCCAATAAACAAACGTGAAACATTATTTGAATGATTGGTCTTGCATATTGGATTCGTCTCGATACTGGAAAAAAATTATTGTATGCGTATTAATCACAGTTAAAGAAAAATAAAAGTCGGATGTCATGGAAATCTCCGTTTGGATCAATGTTTTTTACAGTTGGGAATAAATACAAGTGCGAATGCAAGTGGTCTCGTTGAGGAACAATTTCTACAACCAGAAAACATTGAGCAAGACATTGGTTTAATTTCTTTTCATAGTCCACTGTAGCAGTAGTAGTTCGAAACGATATTCTCGATATCGAGGGAGGTAAATTTTTAGAATCATGCATAGAAAGCGAGTCCAAAGAAAGTAAACCTTTTGAGGTTGATAATGCGTCTCGATCCAATAAAAAAAGGTTGAAACAGGCGTATTTATCAACGTTGAATCTCATGTGAATTTCTCTTCAAATCGACGACTTTTACATCGGGGAACGAATCCGAGTCCACATGCAAGTGTTTCTATTGGGGAGTAATCCCTACAAAACTGAAAACGCCGCGCCGAACATCGGATTCGTTCACGTTCATATTCCAAAGCAGCAGTAGTAGTCCTCAATGGCTATTTCCATGCCGAGGGTGAAACATTTTAAAAAATCACCCACTGGTAACGAATCCGAACAGACTCAAGGTTATTTCGATAATGAAACACAAAACAGAATCTGAATGGACCGTTTTTCGTATTGGATTCATCTCGATCCGATAAAAAAGCGGTTAAAACCGGCGTATGTATCAACGTCGAATCTGATGTGAATTTTCGATCAAATCGACGACTTTTAAATCTGAAAAAAAATCCAATCTGCATGCAAGTGTTTCTGTTGTGCAATAAGACCTACAAACTGAGAACGCAGCGCCGGGCATCGGATTTGTTCACGTTCATAGTCCACAGCAGCAGTAGAAGTCCTCAATGGCTATTTTCGTGCCGAAGGGGATACATTTTAAAAAATCACTCACTGGGAACGAATCCGAACAGTCTCAAGGTTATTGCGATAATGAAACACAAAACTGAATTTGAACGGACCGTTTTTCATGATGGATTCGTCTCGATCCGATAAAAATAAACGGTTGAAACAGGCGTATTGATCAACGTCGAATCTCATGTGAATTTCTGTTCGAATCGACGACTTTTAAACCGGGAAATGAATCCGAGTCTGCATGCAAGTGGTTCTGGTGTGGAATAATCCCTACAAACTGAGAACGCCTCGCCGAGCATTGGATTCGTTCACGTTCATAGTCCACGGCAGCAGTAGTAGCCCTCAATGGCTATTTTCGTGCCGAGAGTGAAACATTTCAAAAAATCACCCACTGGTAACGAATCCGAACGGTCTCAAGGTTATTTCGCTAATGAAACACAAAACAGAATTTGAATGCCCGGGAAAAAAAGTTCGTATCTGAATATATCTGAATCGCATCTGTAGAATCAGATATGATCAGACAAGAAAAATGGCCATATCTGTTCATGTAGTGTCATTACAGATCATGTATGCTTATATCTGAGCATGTATGATCATATCAGAGCCATTTTGATAATTTTGAGAGCAGACCCGTCCATATCACAGCAGGTCTGACCAAATCCAATCCCCAGACATGATTCGATCTTGTTGGACCATATCTGATTTTATTGGGCCAGATCTGATCATTTCAGGTAGATCTGATTTTATTGCCCCAGATCTGATCATGACAGGTACATCTAATTTTATTGTGCCAGATCTGATCATGTCAGGCAAATCTAATCTTATTGGGCCAGATCTGTCTGTCCGTATAAGAATAAAATACCGTGGATCCCAGTAGACCTGGACGTCTATGAACAATAGACCTGCCCATATGATAGAATCACAGTTTATCTGAACTATCCGACCAGGTATGACTCCGACTATATCAGAGCAAATCTTACCCCGTTGAGACAGATCAAATCTTGTTAGTGCAATCATGAAGATATTAAAATGTTTACATATATAGAGCAGGGTTATTAACACGTCATCACTTGACGTGTTAATAATTAATAATATTATAGTAACTCACATGATCACATATAATACAGTCAGGTGAGGTGACATATCTGATAGGATATCGTCTTATATCCTCATATATCGTTTCATATATTCAGATGTTTTCATGTGTGAACAACTGAACTGCATATACGATAAGGAATGAGTGTCTAAGACGTCGTGTATTTTCCAGGTTTGGGATCGTATCTGATGGGATAAAATTTTATATGATCGTGCCTGCTCATATATCACATTATATATGTTCAGATAGGGTTTAACGCTGCCAACTCGCCTTGGTTCCTGTCCAGATAAAAACATATATGAGATCTATATAGCGGAGTCTGGTACCGTATTTGATCGGCTATGATCTTATACGAACAGATACGTTCACATATCACATCATATATGATGAGATACAAATTTACGGTACAAACTCGCTTTGGTACTTAGCCAGATATAAACAGATATGAGTTCATATATGGTCAGGCCAGATAATGTATTTGATCAGATATGATCTTCTATATGCATATGTCATGTGGAATATGATCAGACCTAATCATATATGATACTGTAAAATGTCAGATATAAATATATCTGATACATATATGACAATATCTGAAACATATATGAACATATCCACTCAGACATGAACTTTTTTCCCCGGGTGTACCATTTTTCATATTGGATTCGTCTGGATCCGATAAAAAACCAACGGTTGAAACAGGCGTATTTATCAACGTCGAATCTCATGTGAAGTTTCGTTCGAATCGACGACTTTTAAATCGGGAAGCGAATCCAAGTCTGCATGCAAGTGTTTCAGTTGTGGAATATTGCCTATAAACTGAGCATGCCGCGCCGAGCATCGGATTCATTCACGTTCATAGTCCACAGCAGCAGTAATAGTCCTCACCGGCTATTTTCGTGCCGAGGGGGAAACATTAAAAAAAAACACGCACTGGAAACGAATCCGAACAGTCTCAAGGTTATTTCCAGAATTAAACACAAATCAGAATTTGAATCGACCGTTTTTTATGTTGGATCCGTCTCGATCAAATAAAAAAACGGCTGAAACAGGGGATTTACCAATGTCGAATCTCATGTGAATTTCTGATCGAATCCACGACTTTTAAATCGGGAAAAGAATCCGAGTCTGCATGGAAGTGTTTCTGTTGTGGAATAATCCCTACAAAATGACAACGCCGCGCCGAGCATCGGATTTGTTCACGTTCATAGCAAACAGCAGCCGTAATAGTCCTCAATGGGTAATTTCGTGCCGAGGGTGATACATTTTTTTACATCACGAACTGGGAACGAATCCGAACAGTTTCAAGTTTAATACGATAATGAAACACACAACAGAATTTGAATGCACCGGTCTTCATATTGGATTCGTCGTGATCCGATTAAAAAACAACCGGTTGACACAGGCGTATTTATCAACGTCGAATCTCATGTGAAGTTCCCTTCGAATAGACGGCTTTTAAATCGGGAAACGAATCCGAGTCTGCATGCAAATGTTTCTGTTATGGAATAATCCCTAGAAACTGAGAACGCCGCGCCGAGCATCGGGTTCGCTCACGTCCATAGTCCACAGCAGCAGTAGTAGTCCTCAATGGCTATTTTCGTGCCGAGGGTGATACATTTTGAAAAATCACCCACTGGAACGAATCCGAACCGTCGCAAGGTTATTTCGATCATGAATGACAAAACAGAATTTGAATGGAGCGGTTTTCATATTGGATTTGTCGTGATCCGATAAAAAACAAAGAGTTGACACAGGCGTATTTATCAACGTCGAATCTCATGAGAATTTTCGTTCGAATCGACGACTTTTAAAATGGGAAACGACTCCGAGTCTCCATGCTCGTGTTTCTGTTGTGGAATAATGCCAACAAACTGAAAACGCTGCGCCGAGCATCGGATTTGTTCACGTTCATCGTCCACAGCAGCAGTAGTTGTCCTTAACGACTATTTTCGTGCCGAGGGTGAAACATTTTACAAAATCACACACTGGACACGAATCCGAACAGTCTCAAGGTTATTTCGATAACGAAACACAGAAGAGAATTTGAATACACCGTTTTTCATATTGGATTCGTCTCGATCCGATAAAAATCAAACGGTTGATACAGGCGTACTCAGTTTGTAGGGAGTATTCCAGAACAGAATCACTTGCATGCAGACTCGGATTCGTTTCCCGATTTAAAAGTCGTCTATTCGAAGGGAACTTCACATGAGATTCGACGTTGATAATTACGGCTGTTTCAACCGTTTGTTGTTTGTCGGATCGTGACGAATTCAATATGTAAAAACGGTCCATTCGATTCCTGTTTTGTGTTTCATTATCCAAATAACCTTGAGACCGTTCGGATTCGTTTCCAATGGGTGTTTTTAAAAAATGTTCCACCCTCGGCACGAAAATAGCCATTGAGGACTACTACTGCTGCTGTGGACTATGAACGTGACCGAATCCGATGCTCGACGCCCCGTTCTCACTTTGTACCGATTATCACACAACAGAAACACTTGCATGAACACTCGGATTCGTTTTCCGATTAGGAAGGCGTCGATTCGAACGCAAATTCACATGAGATTCGACGTTGATAAATACGCCTGTTTCAACCGTTCTAGTTTTATCAGATCGAGACAAATCTATTATGAAAAAGGGTCCATTCAAATTCTGTGTTGTGTTTCATTATCGAAATAACCATGAACCGGTTCGGATTCGTTCCCAGTGGGTGATTTTTAAAATAATTTACCCTCGGCACGAAAATAGCCGTTGAGGGCGACTACCGCTGCTGTGGACAATAAACGTGAACAAAACCGCTGCACGGCGCGGCGTTCTCAGCTTGTAGAGATTATTACACAACAGAAACACTTTCATGCAGACTCGAATTCGCTTGCCGATTTAAAAGTCGTCGATTTGAACGAAAATTCATATGAGATTCGACGTCGATAATTAGGCCTGTTTCAACCGTTATTTTTTTATCGGATCGAAACGAAACCAATATGAATAACGCTCCATTCAAATTCTGTTTTGGGTTGCATTATCGTAATAACCTTGAAACGGATCGGATTCGTCCCAGTGGGTGATTTTTGCAAATCTTTCACCCTCGGCGCGAAAATAGCCGTTTAGGTCTACTACTGCTGCTGTGGACTATGAACGTGAAAAAATCCGATGCTCGGCGCGGCGGTCTCGGTTTTGTAGTGATTATTCCACAACAAAAACACATGCATGCAGACTCGGATTCGCTTCGCGATTTAAACGTCATTGATTCGAACTAGAATTCACATGAGATTCGACGTTGATAAATACGCCTGTAACAACCGTTTGATTTTTATCGGATCGTGACGAATCCAAAATGAAAAACGGTCCGTTCAAATTCTCTTCTGTGTTTCATTGTCGAAATAACCTTGAGACTGTTCGGATTCGTGTCCAGTGTGAGATTTTGTAAAATGTTTCACCCTCGGCACGAAAATAGTTGTTGAGGACAACTACTGCTGCTGTGGACTATGAACGTGAACAAATCCGATGCTCGGCGCAGCGTTTTCAGTTTGTTGGGATTATTCCACAACAGAAACACGAGCATGGAGACTCGGATTCGTTTCCCATTTTAAAAGTCGTCGATTCGAACGAAAATTCTTATGAGATTCGACGTTGATAAATACGCCTGTGTCAACTGTTTGTTTTTTATCGGATCACGACAAATCCAATATGAAAAACGGACCATTCAAACTCTGTTTTGTGATTCATGATCGAAATAACCTTGAGACGGTACGGATTCGTTTCAGTGGGTGATTTTAAAAAATATTTCACGCTCGGCACGAAAAAAGCCGTTGAGGACTGCTACTGCTGTTGTGGAAAATGAACATGAACGAATGCGATGCTCGGCGTGGCGTTCTAAGTTTGTAGGGATAATTACACAACAGAAACACTTGCATGCAGACTCGGATTAGTTTCCCGATTTAAAAGTCGTCGAGTCGAACGAAAATTCACATGAGATTTGACGTTGATAAATACGCCTGGTTCAACCGATCGTTTTGTATCGGATCGAGACGAATCCAAAATGCAAAACGGTCTATTCAATTTCTTTTTTGTGTTTCATTGTCGAAATAACCTTGAGCCTGTTCGGATTCGTTCCCAGTGGGTGATTTTTAGAAGTGTTTCACCCTTTTCACGTAAATGGCCGTTGAGGACTACTACCGCTGCTGTGGACTATGACCGTGAACGGATCCGATGCTCGGCGCGGCGTTCTCAGTTTGAAGGGATTATTACACAACAGAAACACTTGTATACAGACTCGGATGCGTTTCCCGATTTAAAAGTCGTCGATTCGATCGAAAATTCACATGAGATTCGGCGTTGATAAATACGCCTGTTTCAGCCGTTTGATTTTTATCGGATCGAGACGATTCCAATATGAAAATGGATCCAGTGGGTGATTTTTAAAAATGTTTCACCCTCGGCACGAAAATAGTCATTGAGGACTACTACTGCTGCTGTGGACTATGACCGAGAACGAATCCGATGCTCGGCGCGGCTTTCTCAGTTTGTAGGGATTATTCCACAACAGAAACGCGTGCATGGAGACTCGGATTCGTTCCCATTGTAAAAGTCGTCGATTCGAACGAAAATTCACATGGATTCGACTTTGATAAATACTCCTCTGTCAACCGTTTCTTTTTTTTTTTATCACGGCGAATCCAATATGAAAAACGGTCCATCCAAATTCTGTTTTGTGTTTCATTATTGAAATATCCTTGAGACTGTTCGGATTCGTTCCCAGTGGGTGATATAAAAAAATGTATCACCCTCGGCACGAAATTACCCATTGAGGACTACAACTGCTGCTGTTGGCTATGAATGTGAACGAATCCGATGGTCGGCATGGCGTTCTCCGTTTGTACCGATTATTACACAACAGAAAAACTTGCATGCAGACTCGGATGCATTTTCCGATTTAAAAGTCGTCGATTTGATTGCAAATTTACATGAGATTCGACGTTGACAAATACGCCTTTTTCAACCGTTCTTTTTTTATGGGATCGAGACAAATCCACTATGAAAAAGCGTCCATTCAAATTCTGTTTAGAGTTTCATTATCGAAGTAACCTTGAAACTGTTCGGATTTGTTCCCAGTGGGTGATTTTTTAAAATGTTTTACCCTCGGCACGAAAATAGCCGTTGAGGGCTACTACCTCTGCTGTGGACAATAAAAGTGAACGAACCCGATGCTTTGTGCGGCGTTTTCAGTTTGTAGGGATTATTACAAAACAGACACACTTGCATGCGGACTCGGATTCGTTTCCCAATTTAATAGTCGTCGATTCGAACGAAAATTCATATGAGATTCGATGTTGATAAATACGCCTTATTCAACCGTTGGTTTTTTATGGGATCGAGACAAATCCAACATGAAAAACGGTCCATTTTATTTCTGTTTTGTGTTTCATTATCGAAATAACCTTGAAACTGTTCGGTTTCGTTCGCAGTGGGCGATTTTTGTAACTGTTTCATCCTCGGCACGAAAATAGCCGTTGAGGGCTACTACCGCTACTCTGGACAATGGACGTGAACGAATCTGATGCTCGGCGCGGCGTTCTTAGTTTGTAGGGATTAGTACGCAACAGAAACACCGGCATACAGACGCGGATTCGCTTCCCAATCTGAAAGTCGTAGATTCGAACGACAATTCACATGAGATTTGACGGTGATAAATACGCCTGTTTCAACCGTGTGTTTTTTATCGGATCGAGGCGAATCCAATGTGAAAAACGGTACATTCAAATTCCTTTTTTTTTAAATTATCGAAATAACCTTGAGACGGTTCGGATTCATTCCCAGTGGGTGATTTTTTAAAATGTTTCCCCCTCGACACGAAAATAGCCGCAGAGACCTACTACCGCTGCTGGGGACAATGAACGTGAACGGATTCGATGCTCGGCGCGGCGTTCTCAGTTTGTGGGGATTATTGCACAACAGAAACACTTGCATGCAGCGTCGGCTTCGCTTCCCGATTTAAAAATCGTCGATTCGAACGAGAATTCACATGAGATTCGACGTCGATAAGTACGCCTGTTTCATCCGTTTGTTTTTGATCGGATAGAGACGAACCCAATATGAAAAACGGTCCATTCAAATTCCGTTTTTTTTTAATTATCGTAATAACCTTGTGACCGTTCGCATTCGTCCCCGGTGATTTTTTAAAATGTTTCCACCTCGTCACGAAAACAGCCGTTGAGGGCTTCTACTGCTGCTGTGGACAAGGAACGTGAAAGAATCTGATGCTCGGCGCGGCGTTCGCACTTTGTAGGCATTATTACCCAACGGAAACACTTGCCTGCAGACTCGGATTCGTTTCCCGATTTAAAAGTCTTCGATTCGAACGAAAATTCACATGAGATTCGACGTTGATAGATACGCCTCTTGCAACCGGTTATTTTTTATCGGATCGGGACAAATCCAATATGAAAAGTGGTCCATTCAAATTCCGTTTTGTGTTTCATTATCGAAATAACCTGGAAAAGGATTAGATTCGTTTCCAATGGGTGATTTTTTAAATCGTTTCACCCTTGGCACGAAAATAGACGTTGAGGGCTACTACCATTGCTGTGGCGCGGCGTTGTCAGTTTGTGGGGATTATTACACAACGCTAACACTTACATACAGATTCGGATTCGTTTCCCGATTTAAAAGTCGTAGAATCGAACGAAAATTCACATGAGATTCGACGTTGATAAATACGCCTGTTTCAACCGTTTGTTTTTTATCGGATAGAGAGGAATGCATATGAAAAACGGTCCATTCAAATTCAGTTTTGTGTTTCATTATCGAAATAACCTTGAGACTGTTCGGATTCATATCCAGCGGGCGATTTTTTTAAATGTTTCACCCTCGTCACGAAAACAGCCGGTGAGGACTACTACTGCTGCTGCGGGCTATGGACGTGAACCAATCCGAAGCTCGGCGCGGCGTTCCCAGTTTGTACCGATTATCACACGACAGAAACACTTGCATGCAGACTCGGATTCGTTTCCCGATTTAAAAGACGTCGATTCGAACGAAAATTCACATGAGATTCGACGTTGAGAAATACGCTTTTTTAAATCGTTCTTTTTTTATCGGATCGAGACAAATCCTATATGAAAAATGGTCCATTAAATTCTGTTTTATGTTTCATTATCGAAATAACCGTCAAACTGTTCGGATTCGTTCCCAGTAGGTTATTTTTTAAAATGTTTCAACCTCGGCACGAAAATAGCCGTTGAGGGCAACTACCGCTGGTGTGGACAATGAACGTGAACGAATCCGATGCTCGGCGCGGCGTTCTCGGTTTGTAGGGATTATTACACAACAGAACCACTTGCATGCAGACTCGGATCCGCTTCCCGATATAAAAGTCGTCGATTCAACCGAGAATTCACATGAGATCCGACGTTGATAAATACGCCTGTAACAACCGTTTGTTTTTTATCGGATCGAGACGAATCCAATATGAAAAACGGTCCATTAAAATTCCGTTTTTTTTTGTTATCGACATAACCTCGAGACGGTTCGGATTCGGTCTCAGTGGGTGATTTTTTAAAATGTTGCACCATCGGCACAATAATAGCCGTTCAGGGCTACTATTGCTGCTGTGGACGTGGAACATGAATGAATCCAATGCTCGGCGCGGCGTTCTCAGTTTGAAGGGATTATTACACAAGAGAGACACTTGCATGCAGACTCGGATTCGTTTCCCGATTTAAAAGTCGTGGATTCGCACGAGAATTCACATGAGATTCGACGTTGATAAATACGCCTGTTTCAACCGATTGGTTTTTATCGGATCGAGACGAATACAACATGCAAAATGGTCCATTCAGATTCTGTTTTGTGTTTCATTATCGAAATAACCTTGAAACTGTTTGGATTCCTTCCAGTGGGTGATTTTTAAAAATGTATCACCCTCGGCACGAAAATAGCCATTGAAGACTACTACTGCTGCTGTGGACTATGTACGTGAACGAATCCGATGCTCGGTGCTGCGTTCTCAATTTGTAGGGATTATTCCACAACAGAATCGCTTGCATGCAGACTCGGATTCGTTTCCCAATTTGATACTTGTAAATTCGTACGAAAATTAACATGCGATTCGACGTTGATAAATACGCCTGTGTCAACCGTTTGTTTTTTATCCGATCGCGACAAATCCAATATGAAAAATCGTCGTTTCAAATTCTGTTTTGTGTTTCATAATCGAAATAACCTTGAAACTGTTCGGATTCGATACCAGTGGGTGATTTTTTTAAATGTTTCACCCTCGGCACGAAAGTAGCAGTTGATGGCTACTACCGCTGATGTGGACAATGAACGTGAACGAATTCGATGCTCGGCGCGCCGTTCTCAGTTTGTAGGGATTATTACACAACAGAAACACTTTCAGGGAGGCTGGGATTCGTTTCCCGATTTAAAAGTCGTCGATTCGAACGAAAATTCACCTGAGATTCGACGATAATAGATATGCCTTTTTCAACCCTTTGTTTTTTCATCGGATCGGGACAAATCCGATATGAAAAATGGTCATTCAAATTCTGTTTTGTGTTTCATTATCGAAATAAGCTTGCAACTATTTGGATTCATTCCCAGTGGGTGATTTTTTAAAATGTTTCACCCTCGGCACGAAAATAGCCGTTGAGGGCTACTACCGCTGCTGTGGACCATGAACGTGACCGAATCCGATGCTCTGCGCGGCGTTCTCAGTTTGTTGGGATAATTACACAACAGAAAAACTTGCATGCAGACTCGAATTCGTTTCCCGATTTAAACGTCGTCCAGTCGAACTAGAATTCACATGAGATTCGACGTTGATAAAGGCGCCTGTTTCAACCGTTTGTTTTTCATCGGATCGAGGCAAATCCAATATGAAAAACGGTCCATTCAAATTCAGTTTTGTGTTTCATTATCTAAATACCCTTGAAACTGATCGGATTCATCCGCAGTGGGTGATTTTTTAAATGTTGCACCCTCGGCACGAAAATAGCCGTTGAGGGCTACTACCGCTGCTGTGGACAATGAACGTGAACGAATCTGATGCTCGGAGCGACGTTCTCAGTTTGTAGGGATTATTGCGCAACGGAAAAACCTGCATGCAGACTCGGATTCGCTTCCCGATTCAGAAGTAGTCGATTCGAACGAGAATTCACATGAGATTCGACGTTGATAAATACGCCTGTTTCAACCGTTATTTTTGTATCGGAGGGAAACGAATTCACTATGAGAAACGCTGTATTAAAATTGTGTTTTGGGTTTCATTATCGAAATAACCTTGAGACGGTTCGAATACGTTCCTAGTGGATGATTTTTTCCAATGTTTCACCCTAGGCTCGAAAATAGCCGTGTAGGTCTAGTACTGCTGCTGTCGACTATGAACGTGAACATAATTACACAACTGAAAAACTTGCATGCAGACTCAAATTCGGTTCCCGATTTAAAAGTCGTCGATTCGAACGAAAATTCACCTGAGATTCGACGATGATAGATATGCCTTTTTCAACCGTTTGTTTTTTTCATCGGATCGGGACAAATCCAATATGAAAAATGGTCATTCAAATTCTGTTTTGTGTTTCATTATCGAAATAAGCTTGCAACTATTTGGATTCATTCCCAGTGGGTGATTTTTTTAAATGTTTCACCCTCGGCACGAAAATAGCCGTTGAGGGCTACTACCGCTGCTGTGGACCATGAACGTGACCGAATCCGATGCTCTGCGCGGCGTTCTCAGTTTTTTGGGATGTAACGTCGCGAGCAAAGCGCATAAAAATATTGCGTTTTCTTTCTCCTGCTTTGTTGAAATCCCCCGAGAACGCTGGCCTGAGCGATTTCCCATGGAAATCGAGAATAACCATTAAACGAATATGGCATTCACATTTTTTTACACATTCTTGTATCTTCTTAAGCTTAGACATACCACAACTGCAATGTAACCTATCGATAATAAGCGAGCGTCGGGCGTACTTTCGTACGACCCTCCTTACCCACTCGAATCCAACGAGAACATAGTTTTAGGGACGCTTTCTCGGAAAAGTCGTAAAACAAAAATTATCATACTGCAAGCCAGATGACCCAGAGTTCACCCGCCGGCGAAGGCATAGCGGAGCTCCGATTCTTAAATCCGTGTGGGAATCAAGGATAGACCAAGACCGCCGGAAAAGTCCACTCGACTCGGTCATAAAACCGGGCCGCGACGAAAAACAAAATCCACATGGAAGGGCTATGAGGCGCATAGCAGCTGCACTATCGCGGGGCGACTCGGCGCCGGGCCCTAGACCTTACATAAACAAACACGATCTCATGCGCTTTTTCCACGAAAACTCGCTCGGAATAGCTTCATTCCGATTGGTCGCCTTGTAATTAATTTCATGCGCCTAGACTCGCAGATACAAAGAACAGTCTCCCACGTCGACCGCTCCGATTGGTTAAAAGAGTAAAAAACGAAAACCCCCTTTTTTTCTCCTACTCCACCCAAGAAGGGAAATCTGGAGCAGGAAAGTCCAGAGAATTAAAAGAAAAATCAGTTCAGCATCATCATCCGAACCAGAAAGATCTCTTCTATCGTCTACAACCCTGTATCGCGATTCGTAACTCTATTCCGCGTTTAACAATCCAACTCTGTTTTTCGATTATCCATTTGCATATCTATATTCTTCGAAAAGTATTGTGAATCTTCTCCGCGCTCTTCACACCCGCGCAGTGACCCTCTGACCCATCTGCGGCACCATTGTAAACACAGCGTGTGTGCGGCCCATCGACCGACATTGTACAAGCGAGCGTAACAGGCCGAGAGCGAAGGCCCTTTCACCGAAGTCCGAAGGACCGTCATCCAGCGAACGTAAGCTAACTGCACCATTTTTTTATATCATTTTCTTAATCCGCCGAACTGTACTCTTCCCATGTTTCCGACCGGCTAAGTGGACGGCACTTGGTAATAAACGAAAATTTGTAAAGGGTAACTACATCTGTCGCAATCACTCATATAACTCTTGACCATCTAGGCACTCGAGACCTAGAACACCCGTTCCACACATTCTCCTTTTACCCTCATCCCGTGCTATTGCGCTTGGCGTAGGCAAGAAAGAGGGAAACGAAAGTTTGATGCTCTCATCCCTTCCGGATGTGACAGGGATAATTAAACAACAGAAAAACTTGCATGCAGACTCGAATTCGTTTCCCGATTTAAACGTCGTCCATTCGAACTAGAATTCACATGAGATTCGACGTTGATAAAGGCGCCTGTTTCAACCGTTTGTTTTTCATCGGATCGAGACAAATCCAATATGAAAAACGGTCCATTCAAATTCAGTTTTGTGTTTCATTATCTAAATACCCTTGAAACTGATCGGATTCATCCGCAGTGGGTGATTTTTTAAATGTTGCACCCTCGGCACGAAAATAGCCGTTGAGGGCTACTACCGCTGCTGTGGACAATGAACGTGAACGAATCTGATGCTCGGAGCGACGTTCTCAGTTTGTAGGGATTATTGCGCAACAGAAAAACCTGCATGCAGACTCGGATTCGCTTCCCGATTCAGAAGTAGTCGATTCGAACGAGAATTCACATGAGATTCGACGTTGATAAATACGCCTGTTTCAACCGTTATTTTTGTATCGGAGGGAAACGAATTCACTATGAGAAACGCTGTATTAAAATTGTGTTTTGGGTTTCATTATCGAAATAACCTTGAGACGGTTCGAATACGTTCCTAGTGGATGATTTTTCAAATGTTTCACCCTAGGCTCGAAAATAGCCGTGTAGGTCTAGTACTGCTGCTGTCGACTATGAACGTGAACATCATTACACTACTGAAAAACTTGCATGCAGACTCGAATTCGGTTCCCGATTTAAACGTCGTCGATTCGAACGAGAATTCACATGAGATTCGACGTTGATAAAGACGCCTGTTTCAACCGTTTTTTTTTATCGGATTGAGACGAATGCAATATGGAAACCGGTCCATTCAAATTGCTTTTTTTTTCTTGATCGAAATAACCTTGAGACGGTTCGGATTCGTTTCCAGTGGGTGATTTTGAAAAATGTGTCACCCTCGGCACGAAAATAGCCGTTGAGGGCTACTACTTCTGCTGTGGACTATGAACGTGACCGAATCCGATGCTCGACGCGGCGTTCTCAGTGTGTAGGGATTATTCGATAACAGCAACGCGTGCCTGAAGGCTAGGATTCGTTTCCCATTTTAAATGTCGTCGATTCGAACGAAAATTCTCTTGAGATTCGGCGTTGATAAATACCCCTATGTCAACCGTTCAATTGATATTGCATCACGTCGAATCCAATGTGAAAAACGCTCTATTCAAATTCTCTTTTGTATTTCATGATCGAAAGAACCTTGGAACGGTTCGGATTCGGTCCAGTAGGTCATTTAAAAAAATGTATCACCCTCGGCACGAAAATAGCTATTGAGGACTACTACTGCTGCTGTTGGCTATGAACGTGAACGAATCCGATGCTCGGCGCCGCGTTCTCACTTTGTACCGATTATTCCACAACAGAAACACTTGTATGAACACTCGGATTCGTTTTCCGATTAGAAAGTCGTCGATTCGAACGGAAATTCACATGAGATTCGACGTTGATAAATACCCTCTTTTCAACCGTTCTAGTTTTATCGGATCGAGACAAATCCAATATGAAAAAGCGTCCATTCAAATTCTGTATTGTTTTTCATTATCGCAATAAACATGAACCGGTTCGGATTCGTTCCCAGTGGGTGATTTTTTTAAATGTTTCACCCTCGGCACGGAAATAGCCGTTGAGGGCGACTACCGCTGCTGTGGACAATAAAGGTGATCGAAACCGCTGCACGGCCCGGCGCTCTCAGTTTGTAGGAATTATTGCACAACAGAAACACTTTCATGCAGACTCGGATTCGGTTCCCGATTTCAAAGTCGTCGATTCGAACGGAACTTCACATGAGATTCGACGTTGGAAAATACACCTTTTTCAACCGTTGGTTTTTTGTCGGATCGTGACGAATTCGACATGAAAAAACGGTCCATTCAATTCCTGTTTTGTGTTTCATTATCCAAATAACCTTGAGACTGTTCGGATTTGATTTTAATGGGTGATTGTTAAAAATGTTTCACACTCGGCACGAAAATAGCCGTTGAGGACTACTACTGCTGCTGTGGACAATAAAAGTGAACGAACCCGATGCTTTGTGCGGCGTTTTCAGTTTGTAGGGATTATTACAAAACAGACACACTTGCATGCGGACTCGGATTCGTTTCCCAATTTAATAGTCGTCGATTCGAACGAAAATTCATATGAGATTCGCCGTTGATAAATACGCCTTATTCAACCGTTGGTTTTTTATCGGATCGAGACAAATCCAACATCAAAAACGGTCCATTTAATTTCTGTTTTGTGTTTCATTATCGAAATAACCTTGAAACTGTTCGGATTCGTTCGCAGTTGGCGATTTTTGTAACTGTTTCATCCTCGGCACGAAAATAGCCGTTGAGGGCTACTACCGCTACTCTGGACAATGAAAGTGAACGAATCTGATGCTCGGCGCGGCGTTCTTAGTTTGTAGGGATTATTACACAACAGAAACACTTTCATGGAGGCTGGGATTCGCTGCCCGATTTAAAAGACGTCCATTCGAACGAGAATTTACATGAGATTGGACGTTGATAAATACGCCTGTTCCAACCGTTTTTTTTATCTGATCCAGACGAATCCAATATAAAAAACGGTCCATTCAAATTCCGTTTTTTTAAATTATCGAAATCACCTTGAGACGGTTCGGAATCGGTCCCAGTGGGTGATTTTTTAAAAAGTTTCACCCTCGGCACGAAAATAGCCGTTGAGGGCTACTACTGCTGCTGTGGACAATGAATGTGAACGAATCCGATGCTCGGCGCGGGGTTCTCAGGTTGTAGGGATTATTACCCAATGGAAAAGGTTGCATGCAGACTCGAATTCGTTTCCCGATTTAAAAGTCGTCGATTCGAACGAAAATTCACCTGAGATTCGACGATGATAGATATGCCTTTTGCAACCGTTTGTTTTTTTCATCGGATCGGGACAAATCCAATATGAAAAATGTGCATTCAAATTCTGTTTTGTGTTTCATTATCGAAATAAGCTTGCAACTATTTGGATTCATTCCCAGTGGGTGATTTTTTTAAATGTTTCACCCTCGGCACGAAAATAGCCGTTGAGGGCGACTACCGCTGCTGTGGACAATAAAGGTGAACGAAACCGCTGCACGGCCCGGCGCTCTCAGTTTGTAGGAATTATTGCACAACAGAAACACTTTCATGCAGACTCGGATTCGGTTCCCGATTTCAAAGTCGTCGATTCGAACGGAACTTCACATGAGATTCGACGGTGGAAAATACACCTTTTTCAATCGTTGGTTTTTTGTCGGATCGTGACGAATTCGACATGAAAAAACGGTCCATTCAATTCCTGTTTTGTGTTTCATTATCCAAATAACCTTGAGACTGTTCGGATTCGATTTCAATGGGTGATTTTTAAAAATGTTTCACACTCGGCACGAAAATAGCCGTTGAGGACTACTACTGCTGCTGTGGACAATAAAAGTGAACGAACCCGATGCTTTGTGCGGCGTTTTCAGTTTGTAGGGATTATTACAAAACAGACACACTTGCATGCGGACTCGGATTCGTTTCCCAATTTAATAGTCGTCGATTCGAACGAAAATTCATATGAGATTCGCCGTTGATAAATACGCCTTATTCAACCGTTGGTTTTTTATCGGATCGAGACAAATCCAACATGAAAAACGGTCCATTTAATTTCTGTTTTGTGTTTCATTATCGAAATAACCTTGAAACTGTTCGGATTCGTTCGCAGTTGGTGATTTTTGTAACTGTTTCATCCTCGGCACGAAAATAGCCGTTGAGGGCTACTACCGCTACTCTGGACAATGAAAGTGAACGAATCTGATGCTCGGCGCGGCGTTCTTAGTTTGTAGGGATTATTACACAACAGAAACACTTTCATGGAGGCTGGGATTCGCTGCCCGATTTAAAAGACGTCCATTCGAACGAGAATTTACATGAGATTGGACGATGATAAGTACGCCTGTTCCAACCGTTTTTTTATCTGATCCAGACGAATCCAATATAAAAAACGGTCCATTCAAATTCCGTTTTTTTAAATTATCGAAATCACCTTGAGACGGTTCGGAATCGGTCCCAGTGGGGGATTTTTTAAAAAGTTTCACCCTCGGCACGAAAATAGCCGTTGAGGGCTACTACTGCTGCTGTGGACAATGAATGTGAACGAATCCGATGCTCGGCGCGGCGTTCTCAGGTTGTAGAGATTATTACCCAATGGAAAAGGTTGCATGCAGACTCGAATTCGTTTCCCGATTTAAAAGTCGTCGATTCGAACGAAAATTCACCTGAGATTCGACGATGATGGATATGCCTTTTTCAACCGTTTGTTTTTTTCATCGGATCGGGACAAATCCAATATGAAAAATGGTCATTCAAATTCTGTTTTGTGTTTCATTATCGAAATAAGCTTGCAACTATTTGGATTCATTCCCAGTGGGTGATTTTTTTAAATGTTGCACCCTCGGCACGAAAATAGCCGTTGAGGGCTACTACCGCTGCTGTGGACAATGAACGTGAACGAATCTGATGCTCGGCGCGACGACTCAGTTTGTAGGGATTATTGCGCAACAGAAAAACCTGCATGCAGACTCGGATTCGCTTCCCGATTCAGAAGTAGTCGATTCGAACGAGAATTCACATGAGATTCGACGTTGATAAATACGCCTGTTTCAACCGTTATTTTTGTATCGGATCGAAACGAATTCACTATGAGAAACGCTGTATTAAAATTGTGTTTTGGGTTTCATTATCGAAATAACCTTGAGACGGTTCGAATACGTTCCCAGTGGATGATTTTTTCAAATGTTTCACCCTAGGCTCGAAAATAGCCGTGTAGGTCTAGTACTGCTGCTGTCGACTATGAACGTGAACATAATTACACAACTGAAAAATTTGCATGCAGACTCGAATTCGGTTCCCGATTTACACGTCGTCGATTCGAACGAGAATTCACATGAGATTCGACGTTGATAAAGACGCCTGTTTCAACCGTTTTTTTTATCGGATTGAGACGAATGCAATATGGAAACCGGTCCATTCAAATTGCTTTTTTTCTCTTGATCGAAATAACCTTGAGACGGTTCGGATTCGTTTCCAGTGGGTGATTTTGAAAAATGTTTCACCCTCGGCACGAAAATAGCCGTTGAGGGCTACTACTTCTGCTGTGGACTATGAACGTGACCGAATCCGATGCTCGACGCGGCGTTCTCAGTGTGTAGGGATCCTTCGACAACAGCAACGCGTGCCTGAAGACTAGGATTCGTTTCCCATTTTAAATGTCGTCGATTCGAACGAAAATTCTCTTCAGAGTCGGCGTTGATAAATACCCCTGTGTTAACTGTTCAATTGATATTGCATCACGTCGAATCCAATGTGAAAAACGCTCCATTCAAATTCTCTTTTGTATTTCATGATCGAAAGAACCTTGAAACGGTTCGGATTCGGTCCAGTAGTTGATTTAAAAAAATGTATCACCCTCGGCACGAAAATAGCTATTGAGGACTACTACTGCTGCTGTTGGCTATGATCGTGAACGAATCCGATGCTCGGCGCCGCGTTCTCACTTTGTACCGATTATTACACAACAGAAACACTTGTATGAACACTCGGATTCGTTTTCCGATTAGAAAGTCGTCGATTCGAACGCAAATTCACATGAGATTCGACGTTGATAAATACCCTTTTTTCAACCGTTCTAGTTTTATCGGATCGAGCCAAATCCAATATGAAAAAGCGTCCATTCAAATTCTGTATTGTTTTTCATTATCGCAATAAACATGAACCGGTTCGGATTCGTTCCCAGTGGGTGATTTTTTAAAATGTTTTACCCTCGGCACGAAAATAGCCGTTGAGGGCGACTACCGCTGCTGTGGACAATAAAGGTGAACGAAACCGCTGCACGGCGCGGCGCTCTCAGTTTGTAGGGATTATTACACAACAGAAACACTTCCATGCAGACTCGGATTCGGTTCCCGATTTCAAAGTCGTCGATTCGAACGGAACTTCACATGAGATTCGACGTTGGAAAATACGCCTTTTTCAACTGTTTGTTTTTTGTCGGATCGTGACGAATTCGACATGAAAAATCGGTCCATTCGATTCCTGTTTTGTGTTTCATTATCCAAATAACCTTGAGACTGTTCGGATTCGATTTCAATGGGTGATTTTTAAAAATGTTTCACACTCGGCACGAAAATAGCCGTTGAGGACTACTACTGCTGCTGTGGACAATGAACGTGAACGAATGCGATGCTCGGCGTGGCGTTCTCAGTTTGAATGGATTATTACACAACAGAAACATTTGCATGCAGACTCGGATTAGTTTCCCGATTTACAAGTCGTCGATTCGAACGAAAATTCAAATGAGATTTGACGATGATAAATACGCCGGTTTCAACCGATCGTTTTTTATCGGATCGAGACGAATCCAATATGCAAAACGGTCCTTTCAATTTCTGTTTTGTGTTTCAATGTCGAAATAACCTTGAGCTTGTTCGGATTCGTTCCTAGTGGGTGATACTTAAAACTGTTTCACCCCCGGCACGTAAATGGCCGTTGAGGACGACTACTGCTGCTGTGGACTATGACCGTGAAGGGATCTGATGCTCGGCGCGGCGTTCTCAGTTTGAAGGGATTATTACACAACAGAAACACTTGCATACAGTCTCCGATTCGTTTCCCGATTTAAAACTCGGCGATTCGAACGAAAATTTACATAGATTCGACTTTGAAAAATACGCCTCTGTCAAACGTTTGTTTTTTTTTGGATCACGGAGAATCCAATATGAAAAACGGTCCATCCAAATTCTGTTTTGTATTTCATTATCGAAATATTTTTGAGCCTGTTCGGATTCGTTCCCAGTGGGTGATATAAAAAAATGTATCACCCTCGGCACGAAATTACCCATTGAGGACTACAACTGCTGCTGTTGGCTATGAACGTGAACGAATCCGATGCTCGGCGTGGCGTTCTCAGTTTGTACCGATTATTACACAACAGAAACACTTGCATGCAGACTCGGATGCGTTTTCCGATTTAAAAGTCGTCTATTCGATCGCAAATTCACATGAGATTCGACGTTGACCAATACGCCTTTTTCAATCGTCCTTTTTTTATCGGATCGAGACAAATCCAATACGAAAAAGGGTCCATTTAAATTCAGTTTTGAGTTTCATAATCGGAGTAACCTTGAAACTGTTCGGATTTGTACCCAGTGGGTGATTTTTTTAAATGTTTTACACTCGGCCCGAAAATAGCCGTTGAGGGCTTCTACGGCTGCTGTGGAAAATAAAAATGAACGAATCCGATGCTCTGTGCGGCGTTCTCAGTTTGTCGGGATTATTACAAAACAGAAACACTTGCATGCGGACTCGGATTCGTTTCACAATTTAATAGTCGTCGATTCGAACGAAAATTCATATGAGATTCGACGTTGATAAATACGCCTTATTCAACCGTTCGTTTTTTATCGGATCGAGACAAATCCAACATGAAAAACGGTCCAATCGAATGCAGTTTTGTGTTTCATTATCGAAATAACCTTGAACCTGGTCGGATTCATTCGCAGTTGGCGATATTTGTAACTGTTTCACCCTCGCCACGAAAATAGCCGTTGAGGGCTACTACCGCTGCTGTGGACAATGAACGTGAACGAATCTGATGCTCGGCTCGGCATTCTCAGTTTGTAGGGATTATTCAGCAACAGAAACACCGGCATGCAGACGCGGATTCGCTTCCCGATCTAAAAGTCGTACATTCGAACGAGAATTCCCATGAGATTCGACGATGATAAATACGCCTGTTTCAACCGTTTGTTTTTTATCGGATCGAGACGAATCCAATATGAAAAACGGTCCATTCAAATTCCGTTTTTTTTTATTATCCAAATAACCTTGAGGCGGTTCAGGTTCGTTCCCAGTGGGTGATTTTGAAAAATGTTTCACCCTCGGCACGAAAATAGCCGTTGAGGACGACTACTGCTGCGGTGGAATATGAACGTGAACGAATCCGATCCTCGGGGCGGCGTTCTCAGTTTGTTGGGTTTATTCCACAACAAAAACACTTGCATGCAGACTCCGATTCGCTTTCCGATTTAAAAGCCGTCAATTCGAACGAGAATTGACATGTGATCCGACGTTGATAAATACGCCCATTTCAACCTTTTGTTTTTAATCGGATCGAGACGAATCCTATATGAAAAACGGTTCATTCAAATTCTGTTTTGAGTTTCATTATCGAAATAATCTTGAGACTGTTCGGATTCATTCCCAGTGGGTGATTTTCAAAAGTGTTTTACCCTCGGCACGAAAAACGCCATTGAGCACTACTACTGCTGCTGTGGACTATGAACGTGAACGAATCCGATGCTCGGCGCGGCGTTCTCAGTTTGTAGGGATTGTTACCGAACAGAAACACTTGCATGCGGACTCGTATTCGTTTCCCGATTTAAAAGTCGTCGATTCGAACGCGAATTCGCTTGAATTTCGAGGTTGATAAATACGCCCGTTTCAACCGTTTGTTTTTGTATCGGATCGAGACGAATCCAATATGAAAAACGCTCCATTCAAATTGTGTTTGGTGTTTCATTATCGAAATATCCTTGAGAGTCTTCGGATTCGTTTCCAGTTGGTGATTTTTTAAAATGTTTTACCCTCGGCACGACAAGAGCCGTTGAGTACTACTACTACTGCTGTGGACAATTAACGTGAACGAATCCGTGCTCTGTGCGGCGTTCTCAGTTTGTAGGGAGTATTACAAAACAGAAACACTTGCATGCGGACTCGGATTCGTTTCCCGATTTATAAGTCGTCGATTCGAACGAAAATTCACCTGACATTCGACGTTGATAAATACGCCTTTTTCAACCGTTTGTTTTTTATCGAATCGGGACAAATCCAATATGAGAAACGGTCCATTCAAATTCTGTTTTGTGTTTCATTATCGAAATAACCTTGAATATGTTCGGATTCGTTCGCATTGGGTGATTTTGTTAAATGTTTCACCCTCGGCATGAACATAGCCGTTGAGGGATACCACCGCTGCTGTGGACAATGAACGTGAACGAATCTGATGCTCGACGCGGCGTTCGCAGTTTGTAGGGATTATTACGCAACAGAAAAACCTGCCTGCAGACTCGCATTCGCTTCCCGATTTAATAGTCGTCCATTCGAAGGAGAATCCACATGAGATTGGACGTTGATAAATACGCCGGGTTCAACCGTTTGTTTTTTATCGGATCGAGACGAGTCCAATATGAAAAACGGTCCAGTCAAATTCCGTTTTTTTTTAATTATCGAAATAACCTTGAGATGGTTCGGAATCGGTCGCAGTGGGTGATTTTTTCAAATGTTTCATCCTCGGCACGAAAATAGCCGTTGAAGGCTATTACTGCTGCTGTGGACAATAATTGTGAACGAATCCGATGCTCGGCGCGGCGTTCTCAGTTTGTGGAGATTATTACACAACAGACACACTTGCATGCAGACTCAGATTCGCTTCCTGATTGAAAAGTCGTCGATTCGAACGAGAATCCACTTGAGATTCGACGTTGATAAATACGTCTTTTTCAACCGTTTGTTTTTTATCGGATCGAGACGAATTCATTATGAAAACCGGTCCATTCAATTTCTGTCTTATTTTTCATTATCGAAATAACCTTGAGACGGTTTGGATTCGTTCCCGATGGGTGATTTTTTAAAATGTTTCACCCTTGGCACGAAAATAGCCGTTGAGGGCTACTACCGCTGCTGTGAACATGGAACGTGACCGAATCCGATGCTCGGCGCGGCGTTTTCAGTTTGTAGAGATTAATATACAACAGAAACACTTGCATGCAGACTCAGATTCGCTTTCCAATTAAAATGTCGTCGATTCGAACGAGAATTCACATGAGATTCGACGTTGATAAATACACCTCTTTCACCCGTTTGTTTTTTATCCGATCGAGACGAATCCAACATGAAAACCGGACCATTCAATTTCATTCTTATTTTTCATTATCGAAATAACCTTGAGCCGGTTTGGTTTCGTTCCCAGTTGGAGATTTTAAAAAATGTTTCAACCTCGGCTCAAAAATAGCCGTTGAGGGCTACTACTGCTGCTGTGGACAATGAACGTGAACGAATCCGATGCTCGGCGCGGCGTTCTCAGATTGAAGGGATAATTACACAATAGAAAAACTTGCATGCAGACTCGAATTCGTTTTCCGATTTCAACGTCGTAGATTCAATCGAGAATTCACATGACATTCGACGTTGATAAATACGCCTGTTTCAACCGTTATTTTTTTATCGGATCGAAACGAACCCAATATGAAAATCGCTTCATTCATTTTCTCTTTTGTGTTTCATTATCGAAATAACCTTGAGACTGTTCGGATTCGTTTCCAGTGTGTGATTTTTTAAAATGTTTCACCCTCGGCACGAAAATAGTCGTTGAGGACTACTCCTCCTGCTGTGGACTAAGAACGTGAACAAATCCATTGCCCGGCGCGGCGTTCTCAGTTTGTAGGGATTATTCCACAACAAAAACACTTGCATGACGACTCGGATTCGCTTCCCGATTAAAAAGTCGGCGGTTCGATCGAGCGTTCACATGAGATTCGACGTTGAAGAATACGCCTCTTTCAACCGTTTGTTTTTTGTCGTATCGAGACGAATCCAATATGAAAAACGGTCGATTTAAATTCGGTTTTGTGTTTCATTATCGAAATAACCTTGAGACGGTCCGGATTCGTTCCCAGTGGGTGATTTCTTTAAATGTTCAACCCTCGGCACGTAAATAGCCTTTTAGGACTACTACTGCTGCTGTGGACGATGAACGAGAACGAATCCGATGCTCGGCGCGGCCTCGTCAGTTTTTAGGGATTATTCCACAACAGAAACACGTGCATGCAGACTCGGATTCGCTTCCCGATTTAAAAGTCGTCGATACGAACGGAAATTCACATGAGATTCGACGTTGATAGATACGCCTTCTTCAACCGTTTGTTTTTTATCGGATCGGGACAAATCCAATATGAAAAATGGTCCATGTAAATTCTGTTTTGTGTTTCATTATCGAAAAAACCTTGAAAATGTTTGCATTCGTTCCTAGTGTGTGATTTTTGAAAATGTTTCACCCTCGGCACGACTATAGTCGTTGAGGTCTACTACTGCTGCTGTGGACAATGAATGTGAACGTATCCGATGCTCGGCGGGGCGTTCTCAGTTTGTAGGGATAATTACGAAACAGAAAAACTTGCATGCAGACTCGAATTCGTTCCCCGATTTAAACGTCGTCCATTCGAACGAGAATTCACATGAGAATCGACGTTGATAAATACGCCTGTTTCAACCGTTTTTTTTTCGGATTGAGATGAATCCAATATGAAAAACGGTCCATTCAAATTGCGTTTTGTGTTTCGTAATCGAAATAACATGGAGAGTGTTCGGATTCGTTTCCAGGGGGTGATTTTTTATAATGGTTTACCTTCGGCACGAAAATAGCCGTTGAGGACTACTACTGCTGCTGTGGACAATGAACGTGAAGAAATCCGATGCTTTGCGCTGCGTTCTCAGTTTGGAGGGTTTATTCCACAACGAAAACACTTGCATGCAGCCTCGGATACGCTTCCCGATGCGAACGTCGTCGATTCGAACGATAATTCACATGAGATTCGACGTTGATAAATAAGCCCGTTTCAACCGTTATTTTTGTATCGGATCGAAACGAATCCAATATGAAAATCGCTCCATTAAAATTGTGTTTTGGGCTTCATTATCGAAATAACCTTGAGAAGGTTCGGATTCGTTCCCAGTGAGTGATTTTTTCAAATGTTTCACCGTCGGCTCGAAAATAGCCGTGTCGGTCTAGTACTGCTGCTGTCGACTATGAACGTGAACAAATCCGATGCTCGGCGCGGCGTTCTCAGTTTGTAGGCATAATTACACAACAGAAAATCTTGCATGCAGACTTGAATTCGTTTCCCGATTTAAACGTCGTCGATTCGAACGAGAATTCACATGAGATTCGACGTTGATGAAGACGCCCTTTTCAACCGTTTGTTTTTTGTCGGATTGAGACGAATCCAATATGAAAAACGGTCCATTCAAAGTGCGTTTTCTTTCATGATCGACATAACCTTGAGACGGTTCGGATTCGTTCCCAGTGGGTGATTTTGAAAATCGTTTCACCCTCGGCACGAAAATAGCCATTGACGACTACTACTGCTGCTGTGGACTATGAGCGTGACCAAATCCGATGCTCGACGAGGCGTTCTAAGTATGTAGGGATTATTCCACAACAGAAACGCGTGCCTGAAGACTCGAATTCGTTTCCCATTTTAAATGTCGTCGATTCGAACGAAAATTCACTTGAGATTCGACGTTGATAAATACTCCTGTGTCAACCGTTCAATTGTTATTTCATCACAACGAATCCAATATGAAAAACGGTCCATTCAAATTCTGTTTTGTATTTTATGATCGAAATAACCTTGAGCCGGTTCGGATTCGGTCCAGTGGGTGATTTAAAAAAAGTATCACCCACGGCACGAAAATAGCATTGAGGACCACTACTGCTGCTGTTGGCTATGAACGTGAACGAATCCGATGCTCGGCGCGGCGTTCTCAGTTTGTACCGATTATTACACAACAGATACACTTGCATGAAGACTCGGATTCGCTTCCCGATTTAAAAGTCGCCGCTCCGAACGAGAATTCACATGAGATTCGACATTGATAAATACGCCTGTTTCACCCGTTATTTTTTTATCGGATCGAAACGAATGCATTATGAAAAACGCTCCATTCAAATTTTTTTTTGGCTTGCATTATCGTAATAACCTTGAGACGGTTTGGATTCGTTCCCAGTGCGTAAATTTTTCGAATGTTCTACCCTCGGCTCGAAAATAGCCGTTTAGGTCTACTACTGCTGCTGTGGACTATGAACGTGAACAAATCCGATGCTCGGCACGGCTTTCTCGGTTTGTAGTGATCATTCCACAACAAAAACACATGCATGCAAGCTCGGATTCGCTTCCCGATTTAAAAGTTATCGATTCGAACTAAAATTCACATGAGATTCGACGTCGATAAATACGCCTGTATCAACCGTTTGATTTTTATCGGATCGAGACGAATCCAATATGAAAAACGGTCTATTCAAATTCTCTTCCCTGTTTCATTATCGAAATAACTTTGAGACGGTTTGGATTCGTGTCCAGTGTTTGATTTTGTAAAATGTTTCACCCTCGGAACGAAAATAGTCGTTGAGGACAACTACTGCTGCTGTGGACTAAGAACGTGAACAAATCCGATGCTCGGCGCAGCGTTTTCAGTTTGGTGGGATTATTCCACAACAGAAACACGAGCATGGAGACTCGGATTCGTTTCCCATTTTGAAAGTCGTCGATTCGAACGAAAATTCAGATGAGATTCAACGTTGATAAATACGCCTGTGTCAACTGTTTTTTTTATCGGATCACGACAAATCCAGTATGAAAAACGGTCCATTCAAATTCTGTTTTGTGATTCATGATCGAAATAACCTTGAGACGGTTCGAATTCGTTCCAGTGGGTGATTTTTCAAAATGTATCACCCTCGGCACGAAAATAGCCCTTGAGGACTACTACTGCTTCTGTGGACTATGGACGTGAACGAATCCGATGCTCGGCGCGGCGTTCTCAGTTCCTAGGGATTATTCCACAACAGAAACGCTTGCATCGAGACTCGGATACGTTTCACATGTTGAAAGTCGTCGATTCGAACGAAAATTCACATGCGATTCGACGTTGAAAAATACGCCTGTGTCAACCGGATGTTTTTTTATGGGATCACGACGAATCCAATATGAAAACCGGTACATTCCAATTCTGTTTTGTGTTTCATTATCGAAATAAACTTAAGACTGTTCGGATTCGTTCCCAGTGGGTGATTTTTTCAAATATTTCACCGTCGGCTCGAAAATAGCCGTGTCGGTCTAGTACTGCTGCTGTCGACTATGAACGTGAACAAATCCGATGCTCGGCGCTGCATTATCAGTTTGTAAGCATAATTACACAACAGAAAAACTTGTTTTGGGTTGCATTATCGTAGTAACCTTGAGACGGTTCGGATTCGTTCCCAGTGAGTGATTTTTTCGAATGTTTCACCCTAGGCTCGAAAATAGCCGTTTAGGTCTACTACTGCTGCTGTGGACTATGAACGTGAACAAATCCGATGCTCGGCGCGGCGTTCTCGGTTTGTAGTGATTATTCCACAACAAAAACACATGCATGCAAGCTCGGATTCGCTTCCCGATTTAAAAGTCATCGATTCGAACCAGAATTCACATCAGATTCGACGTTGATAAATACGCCTGTATCAACCGTTTGATTTTTATCGGATCGAGACGAATCCAATATGAAAAACGGTCTATTCAAATTCTTTTCCCTGTTTCATTATCGAACTAACCTTGAGACGGTTTGGATTCGTGTCCAGTGTGTGATTTTGTAAAATGTTTCAACCTCGGCACGAAAATAGTCGTTCAGGACAACTACTGCTGCTGTGGACTATGAACGTGAACAAATCCGATGCTCGGCGCAGCGTTTTCAGTTTGGTGGGATTATTCCACAACCGAAACACGAGCATGGAGACTCGGATTCGTTTCCCATCTTAAAAGTCGTCGATTCGAACGAAAATTCAGATGAGATTCGACGTTGATAAATACGCCTGTGTCAACTGTTTTTTCATCGGATCACAACAAATCCAATATGAAAAACGGTCCATTCAAATTCTGTTTTGTGATTCATGATCGAAATAACCTTGAGACGGTTCGGATTCGTTCCAGTGGGTGATTTTTACAAATGTATCACCCTCGGCCCGAAAATAGCCCTCGAGGACTACTACTGCTGCTGTGGACTATGGACGTGAACGAATCCGATGCTCGGCGCGGCGTTCTCAGTGTCTAGGGATTATTCCACAACAGAAACGCTTGCATCAAGACTCGGATGCGTTTCCCATTTTAAAAGTCGTCGATTCGAATGAAAATTCAGATGAGATTCGACGTTGATAAATACTCCTGTGTCAACCGTTCAATTGTTATTGCATCACGACGAATACAATATGAAAAACGGTCCATTCAAATTCTGTTTTGTATTTCATGATCGAAATAACCTTGAGCCGGTTCGGATTCGTTCCCAGTTGGTGATGTAACAAAATGTATCACTCTCGGCACGAAATTACCTATTGAGGACTACTACTGCTGCTGTTGGCCATGAAGGTGAACGAATCCGATGCTCGGCGCGGCGTTCTCAGTTTGCAGGGATTATTCCACAACAGAAACACTCGCATGCAGACTCGGATTCGTTTCCCGATTTAAAAGTCGTCTATTCGAAGAGAACTTCACATGAGATTCGACGTTGATAAATACGCCTGTTTCAACCGATTGTTTTTTGTCGGATCGTGACGAATTCAATATAAAAAAACGTTCCATTCAATTCCTGTTTTGTGTTTCATTTTCCAAATTACCTTGAGACTGTTCGGATTCGTTTCCAATGGGTGATTTTTTAAAATGTTTCACCCTCGGCACGTAAATGGCCGTTGAGGACTACTAATGCTGGTGTGGACTATGGACGTGAACGAATCCGATGCTCGGCGCGGCTTTCTCAGATTCTAGGGATTATTCCACAACAGAAACGCTTGCATGGAGACTCGGATGCGTTTCTCATTTTATAAGTCGTCGATTCGAACGAAAATTCACATGAGGTTCGACGTTGATAAATACGCCTGTGTCACCCGGTTGATTTTTATCGGATCACGACGTATCCAATACGAAAACCAGTCCATTCATATTCTGTTTTGTGTTTCATTGTCGAAATGAACTTGAGACTGTTCGAATTCGTACCCAGTTGGTGATATAACAAAATGTATCACCCTTGGCACGAAACTACCCATTGAGGTCTACTACTGCTGCTGTTGGCTGTGAACGTGAACCAATCCGATGCTCGGCGCGGCGTTCTTAGTTTGCAGGGATTATTCCACAACAGAAACACTTGCATGCAGACTCGGATTCTTTTCCCGATTTAAAAGTCGTCGATTCGAACGGAACTTTACATGAGATTTGACGTTGATAAATACGCCTGTTTCAAGCGTTTTTTTTGTCGGATCGTGACGAATTCAATATGAAAAAACGGTCCATTCAATTCCTGTTTCGATTTTCATTATCCAAATAACCTTGAGACTGTTCGGATTCGTTTTCAATTGGTGATTTTTAAAAATGTTTCACCCTCGGGACGAAAATGGCCGTTGAGGACTACTACTGCTGCTGTGGACAATAAACGTGAACGAATACGATGCTCGGCGTGGCGTTCTCAGTTTGTAGGGATTATTACACAACAGAAACACTTGCATGCAGTCTCGGATTAGTTTCCCGATTTAAAAGTCGTCGTTTCGAACGAAAATTCACATGAGATTTGACTATGATAAAGACGCCTGTTTCAACCGATCGTTTTTTATCGGATCGAGACGAATCCGATATGCAAAACGGTCCGTTCAATTTCTGTTTTGTGTTTCATTGTCGAAATAACCTTGAGCTTGTTCGGATTCGTTCCCAGTGGGTGATTTTTAAAAATGTTTCACCCTCGGCACGTAAATGGCCGTTAAGGACTACTACTGCTGCTGTGGACTATGACCGTGAACGGATCCGATGCTCAGCGCCGCGTTCGCAGTTTGAAGGGATTATTACACAATTGAAACACTTGCATACAGACTCCGATTCGTTTCCCGATTTAAAAGTCGTCGATTCGATCGAAAATTCACATGAGATTCGACGTTGATAAATACGCCGGTTTCAGCCATTTGATTTTCATCGGATCGAGACGAATCCAATATGATAATCGGTCCATTCAAATTCTGTTTTGCGTTTCATGATCGATATAACCTTGAGACGGTTCGGATTCGCTGCAGTGGGTGATTTTTAAAAATGTTTCACCCTCGGCACGAAATTACCCATTGAGGACTCCTACTGCTGCTGTTGGCTATGAACGTGAACGAATCCGATGCTCGGCGCGGCATTCTCAGTTTGTACCGATTATTACACAACAGAAACGCTTGCACGCAGACTCGGATTCGTTTTCCGATTTAAAATTCGTCGATTCTAAAGCAAATTCACATGAGATTCGACGTTGACATATACGCCTTTTTCAACCGTTCTTTTTTTATCGGATCGAGACAAATCCAATACAAAACTGTTTTGTGTTTCATTGTCGAAATAACCTCGAAACTGTTCGGATTCGTTCCCAGTGCGTGATTTTGTAACATGTTTTCCCCTCGACACGAAGCTAGCCGTTGAGGGCTACTACCGCTGCTGTGGACAATCAACGTGAACGAATTCGATGCACGGCGCGGCGTTCTCAGTTTGTAGGGATTATTACACAACAGAAACACTTGCATTCAGACTCGGATTCGCTTCCCGATTTAAAAGTCGTCGATTCAAACGAGAATTCACATGAAATTCGACGTTGATAAATACGCCTGGTTCAACCGTTCGTTTTTTATCGGATCGAGACGAATCCAATATGAAAAACGGTCCATTCAAATTCCGTTTTTTTTAATTATCGAAATAACCTTGAGGAGGTTCGGATTCGTTCCCAGTGGGTGATTTAAAAAATTGTTTCACCCTCGGCTCGAAAATAGCCGTTGAGGACTACTACTGCTGCTGTGGACTATGACCGTGAACGATTCCGATCCTCGGCGTGGCGTTCTCGGTTTGTAGGGTGTATTCCACAACAAAATCACTTGCATGCAGACTCGGATTCGCTTCCCGATTTAAAAGTTGTCAATTCGAACGAGAAT
The DNA here is from genome assembly GCA_963210295.1 of Ophion ellenae. Taxonomy (NCBI): domain Eukaryota; kingdom Metazoa; phylum Arthropoda; class Insecta; order Hymenoptera; family Ichneumonidae; genus Ophion; species Ophion ellenae. The sequence continues at coordinate 9,226,520 of OY723386.1, read as the reverse complement.
TCTAATGTGATTCGACGTTGATAAATACGACCGTTTCAACCCTTTGTTTTTCATCGGATCATGACGAATCCAATATTAAAAACGGTCCATTCAAATTCCGTTTTGTGTTTCATTATCGAAATAACCTTGAGCCGGTTCGGATTCGTTTCCAGTGGGTGATTTTTTAAAATCTTTCACCCTCGGCACGAAATCACCCATTGAGGACTACTACTGCTGCTGTTGGCTATGTACCTGAACGAATTCGATGCTCGGTGCGGCGTTCTCAGTTTGTACCGATTAATACACAACAGAACCGCTTGCACGCAGACTCAGGTTCGTCTTCCGATTTAAAAGTCGTCGATTCTATAGCAAATTCACAAGAGATTCGACGTTGACAAATACGCCTTTTTCAACCGTTCTTTTTTTTCTCGGATCGAGACAAATCGAGTCCGAAAAAGGGTCCATTCAATTTCTGTTTTGTGTTTCATTGTCGAAATAACCTTGAAACTGTTCGGATTCGTTCCCTGTGGGTGATTTTCATAAATGCTTCACCCTCGGCACGAAAATAGCCGTTGAGGACTACTACTTCTGCTGTGGACTACGAACGTGAACGAATCCGATGCTTGGCGCGGGGTTCTCAGTGTTTAGGGATTATTCCACAACAGAAACACTTGCATGCAGACTCGGATAGGTTTCCCGATTTAGAAGTCGTCGATCTGAACGAAAATTCACATGAGATTCGACGTTGATAAATACGCCTGTTTCGACCGTTTGTTTTTTGTCGGATTGCGACGAATCCAATATGAAAAACAGTCCATTCAAATTCTGTTTTGTGTTTCATTATCGAAATAACCTTGAGACTTTTGGGATTCGTTCCCAGTGGGTAATTTTTTAAAATGTTTCATCCTCGGCACGAAAATAGCCGTTGAGGACCACTACTGCTGCTGTGGACTATGAACGTGAACGAATCCGATGCTCGGCGCGGCGTTCTCAGTTTTGTAGGGATTATTTCACACCAGAAACACTTGCATGCAGACTCGGATGCGTTTCCCGATTTAAAAGTCGTCGATTCGAACGGAACTTCACATGAGATTCGACGTTGATAAATACGCCTGTTTCAACCGTTTGTTTTTTATCGCATCGAGACGAATGCAATATGAAAAACTGTCCCTTGGAATTCTTTTTTTGTGTTTCATTATCGAAATAACCTTGAGACTGTCCGGATTCGTTTCCAGTCAGTGATTTCTTAAGATGTTTCACCCTCGGCACGAAAATAGCTGTTGAGTTTGTTTGCCGGCGTTCTCAGTTTGTAGGGTTTATTCCCCAACAAAAACACTTGCATTGTCGGTGAATATAAGAGTGATCAACGAATTTGAATTTCCCGCCGGTGTGTTCGAAGACCATGTGACTTGTATATGATAGAGATGTCGCTAGAGTAAGTTATACGCGATGCGACAACGGAGAGAACCGACGAGGGCTCTCTCTCTCTTGCTGGACGGCGGTTGAACGAGCAACACGTGCGGGAAAACTCGCGTCACGGGCGCCCTATCCATATTATGGCGTACGGAAATCCCTTTGCATCTTGGAGCACGGGCGCGAATCGTCAAACAGATTTTCGAGAAAATGTGCGCGAGGAAAGTCCGCTCAATATCTCGATAATAGTTTTGAGATATTGCTCACGCATTTTAACCTGGCATACAAAATTTCAACAACGCGTATCAGACCAAAAAAGGCACGCAGTCGCCAGGTCTGATGCTCACATCGTGGACTCCAAGCATTCAAGAAATAATTCTCGATCTCGGCGGCCGCTTCACTCGATTCTACAGTCATCCAGAGGGAAACTAATTTCATCGAGAATTATCGATCACAATTCTCGATAAATCATCCTCTTCAAAAAGGAAGATTCGGAGCAACGACACTCGAAAGGACACCTAGAGTATCAACGGTCATCGAGTCTTCACATCGGATTAAGACCGATGATTGATTTGAATCAAAAGTCAAGAGATAACAAACCAAAATCAACAAGCCGTCCAGTGAGTTTGCCTAAGAATATAAAATTTGGGTCAGCGTGCCAAAAGACGCTTATTTTTATTTGTGACGCCCTCAAGCGAGTTACTAATTGAGAAAATTTGGGTTTGCGTGCCAAAAGACGCTTCGTATTATATTTGATGAATTAGATTGGCCAGCGTGGCGAACGACTCTACTTCGTATAAGAAAATTTGCGTTTGCGTGCCAAAAGACGCTACTTTCAATGTATATGTCAGATGGTCTGGAGAACTTGTCGTATTGGATAATTTGGGTTTGCGTGCCAAAAGACGCTGCGTTTTTTATGTGTGTGAAATTTATATCGGGTGGCGTACCGACCGTTGCTCTGTGATACCAAGGTTTACCATTGTATTGGCCAGCGTGCCGAAAGACTAAATATTCGTTACAAAAGAAAGACTTTATATTAGTTATAAAATTTGGGTCTGCGTGCCAAAAGACGCGCCATTTTACCGATTTAAAAAATTATTGATAGAGCTATCGTAATGAGAGACGCTCCGGTTTTTGTGTGTGTTAGTTATCGCATGAGGCCTTCGTGCCGTTGTTGTTACCGTATTTATGTATTTATAAATTGAAGAGCGCATGGTCCTCGTGCCGAGGTTGTGATTGTAATGATATTTATGTACTGAATTGAACGAATGGACCGAAAGTCATAGCAAGTCATGAATTGAATGGACGAATCAAATATTAGAAAATATCTTTAATAATGTGCCGAAAATGACGAATTATATTTAAAATAAACGAAACTTCATGCCTTAGAACTCCAAAAAATATCAAATTATTTAGTACAAGTGAAATATATATCAACAATAAAGAAAATAATATTACAGCATGCAGACTCGGATGCGCTTCCCGATTTAAAAGTCGTCAATTCGTACGAGAATTCACATGACATTCGACGTTGATAAATACGTCTGTTTCAACCGTTTGTTTTTCATCGGATCCAGATGGATCCAATATGAAAAACGATTCATTCAAATTCTGTTTTGTGTTTTCTTATCGAAATAACCTTGAGACTGTTCGTATTCATTCCCAGTGGGTGATTTTTAAAAATGTTTCACCCTTGGCACGAAAATAGCCATTGAGGACTGCTACCGCTGCTGTGGACTATGAACGTGAACGAATCCGATGCTCGACGCGGCGTTCTCAATTTGTATGGATTAATCCACAAAAGAAACACTTGGTTGCAGACTCGGATTCGTTTCCCGATTTAAAAGTCGTCGATTCGAACGAAAATTCACATGAGATTCGACATTGATAAATACGCCTGTATCAACCTATTGTTTTTTATCGGATCGAGTCGAATCCAATATGAAAAACGGTCCATTCAAATTCTGTTTTGTGTTTCATTATCAAAATAGCCTTGAGACTGTTTGGATTCGTTCCCAGTGGGTGATTTTTAAAAATGTTTCACCCTCGGCACGAAAATAGCCGTTGAGCACTACGACTGCTGCTATGGACTATGAACGTGAACGAATCCGATGCTCGGCGCGGCGTTCTCAGTTTGTAGGGATCATTCCACAACAGAAACACTTGCACGCAGACTCAGATTCGTTTTCCGATTTAAAAGTCGTCGATTCGAACGGAACTTCACATGAGATTCGACGTTGATAAATACGCCTGATTCAACCGTTGGTTTTACATCGGATCCAGATGGATCCAATATGAAAAACGGTCCATTCAAATTCTGTTCTGTGTTTCATTATCGAAATAGCCTTGAGACTGTTCGGATTCGTTCCCAGTACGTGATTTTTTTAAATGTATCACCCTCGGCACGAAAATAGCCATTGAGGACTACTACTGCTACTGTGGACTATGGACGTGAACGAATCCGATGCTCGGCGCGGCGTTCTCAGTTTGTAGGGATTATTACACAACAGAAACACCTGCATGCAGACTCGGATTCGCTTCCCGATTTAAAAGTCGTCGTTTCGAACGAGAATTCACATGAGATTCGACGTTAATAAATACGCCTGTTTCAACCGCTTGTTTTTTATCGGATCGAGACGAATCCAATATGAAAAACGGTCCATTCAAATTCCGTTTTTTTTTCATTATCGAAATAACCTTAAGACGTTCCGGATTCGTTCCCAGAGGGTGATTTTTTAAAATGTTTCACCCTCGGCACGAAAATAGCCGTTGAGGGCTACTACCGCTGCTGTGGACAATGAATGTAAACGAATCCGATGCTTGGCGAGGCGTTCTCAGTTTGTAGGGATTATTACACAACAGAAACACTTGCATACAGACTCGGATTCGTTTTCCTATTTAAAAGTCGTGGATTCGAATGAAAATTCACATGAGATTCCACGTTGATAAATATGCCTACTTCAACCGTTTGTTTTTTATCGGATCGGGACGAATCCAATATGAAAAACTGTCCATTCAAATTCTGTTTTGTGTTTCATTATCGGAATAACCTGGAGACTGTTCGGATTCATTCCCAGTGGGTGATTTTTTAAAATCTATCACCCTCGGCATGAAAATAGCCATTGAGGACTACTACTGCTGCTGTGGAATATGAACGTAAACGAATCCGATGTTCGGCGCAGCGTTCTCAATTTCTAGGGATTATTTCCCAACAGAAACACTTGCATGCGGACTCGGATTCGTTTCCCGATTTGAAAGTCGTCGATTCGGACGAAAATTCCCATGAGATTCGACGTTGATAAATACGCCTGTTTCACCCGTTTGTTTTTTATCGGATCGAGACGAATCCAATATGAAAAACGGTCCATTCAAATTCTGTTTTGTGTTTCATTATCGAAATAACCTTGAGACTTTTCGGATTCGTTACCAGTGGGTGATTTTTCAAAATGTATCACCCTCGGCACGAAAATAGCCATTGAGGACTACTACTGCTGCTGTGGACTATGAATGTGAACGAATCCAATGCTCGGCGCGGCGTTCTCAACTTGTAGCGATTATTCCAGAACAGAAACACTTGCATGCAGACCCGGTTTCGTTTCCCGATTTAAAAGTCGTCGATTCGAACGAAAATTGACATGAGATTCCACGTTTATAAATACGCCTGATTCAACCGTTTGTTTTTTATCGGATCGAGACGAATCCAATATGAAAAACGGTCCATTCAAATTCTGTTTTTTATTTCATTATCGAAATAACCTTGAGACTGTTCGGATTCGTTCCCAGTGGGTGATTTTTAAAAATGTTTCACCCTCGGCACGAAAAGAGCCGTTGAGCACTACTACTCCTGCTGTGGACTATGAACGTGAACGAATCCGATGCTCGCTGCGGCGTTCTCAGTTTGTAGGGATCATTCCACAACAGAAACACTTGCATGCAGACTTGGATTCGTTTCCCGATTTAAAAGTCGTCGATTCGAACGGAACTTCACATGAGATTCGACGTTGATAAATACGTTTGTTTCAACCGTTGGTTTTTCATCGGATCCAGATGGATCCATTATGAAAATCGGTTCATTCAAATTCTGTTTTGTGTTTTCTTATCGAAATAACCTTGAGACTGTTCGGATTCATTCTCAGTCGGTGATTTTTAAAAATGTTTCACCCTCGGCACGAAAATCGCCATTGAGGACTACTACCGCTGCTGTGGACTATGAACGTGAACGAATCCGATGCTCGACGCGGCGTTCTCAATTTGTATGGATTAATCCACAAAAGAAACACTTGCATGCAGACTCGGATTCGTTTCCCGATTTAAAAGTCGTCGATTCGAACGAAAATTCACATGAGATTCGACATTGATAAATACGCCTGTTTCAACCTATTGTTTTGTATCGGATCGAGACGAATCCAATATGAAAAACGGTCCATTCAAATTCTGTTCTGTGTTTCATTATCGAAATAGCCTTGAGACTGTTCGGATTCGTTCCCAGTGGGTGATTTTTAAAAATGTTTCACCCTCGGCACGAAAATAGCCGTTGAGCACTACGACTGCTGCTCTGGACTATGAACGTGAACGAATCCGATGCTCGGCGCGGCGTTCTCAGTTTGTAGGGGTCATTCCACAACAGACACACTTGCACGCGGACTCGGATTCGATTTCCGATTTAAAAGTCGTCGATTCGAACGGAACTTCACATGAGATTCGACGTTGATAAATACGCCTGTTTCAACCGTTTATTTTTTGTCGGGTCGAGACGAATCCAATATCAAAAACGGTCCATTCAAATTCTCTTTTGTGTTTCATTATCGAAATAACCTTGAGACTGTCCGGATTCATTTCCAGTACGTGATTTTTTTAAATGTATCACCCTCGCCACGAAAATAGCCATTGAGGACTACTACTGCTACTGTGGACTATGGACGTAAACGAATCCGATGCTCGGCGCGGCGTTCTCAGTTTGTAGGGATTATTACACAACAGAAACACCTGCATGCAGACTCGGATTCGCTTCCGGATTTAAAAGTCGTCGTTTCGAACGAGAATTCATATGAGATTCGACGTTAATAAATACGCCTGTTTCAACCGCTTGTTTTTTATCGGATCGAGACGAATCCAATATGAAAAACGGTCCATTCAAATTCCGTTTTTTTTTTCATTATCGAAATAACTTTAAGACGTTTCGGATTCGTTCCCAGAGGGTGATTTTTTTAAATGTTTCACCCTCGGCACGAAAATAGCCGTTGAGGGCTACTACCGCTGCTGTGGACAATGAACGTAAACGAATCGGATGCTTGGCGCGGCGTTCTCAGTTTGTAGGGATTATTACACAACAGAAACACTTGCATACAGACTCGGATTCGTTTTACTATTTAAAAGTCGTTGATTCGAATGAAAATTCACATGAGATTCGACGTTGATAAATATGCCTGTTTCAACCGTTTGTTTTTTATCGGATCGAGACGAATCCCATATGAAAAACTGTCCATTCAAATTCTGTTTTGTGTTTTATTATCGGAATAACCTGGAGACTGTTCGGATTCATTCCCAGTCGGTGATTTTTTAAAATGTATCACCCTCGGCATGAAAATAGCCATTGAGGACTACTACTGCTGCTGTGGAATATGAACGTAAACGAATCCGATGTTCGGCGCAGCGTTCTCAATTTCTAGGGATTATTTCCCAACAGAAACACTTGCATGCGGACTCGGATTCGTTTCCCGATTTGAAAGTCGTCGATTCGGACGAAAATTCCCATGAGATTCGACGTTGATAAATACGCCTGTTTCACCCGTTTGTTTTTTATCGGATCGAGACGAATCCAATATGAAAAACGGTCCATTCAATTTCTGTTTTGTGTTTCATTATCGAAATAACCTTGAGACTTTTCGGATTCGTTACCAGTGGGTGATTTTTAAAAATGTATCACCCTCGGCACGAAAATAGCAATTGAGAACTACTACTGCTGCTGTGGACTATGAATTGTGGACTACGGCTTCGGTTCGAACAAAAGAACTTCCGCATTCGCGAAACGAAATGCCGTCTGAGCTCTGCCACTTTTTCAAATGTTTAGAATCGGTGCCTTGATAACCCGGCACTGAGGCGTCTCCCAACGTGTACGTAACGGCGATTCTGATTGGCCTAGAATACGAGAATTCTATTGCTTCCCATTTAAAAGATATTGCGAATTAAAAAATTCGGCCAAGTAGCTTCGTTCCGAACATCGTCCAGAATCGGTAGTTGCCGGATGCACGACCTGCACTGAATCACCATAATGCGAGTATGTTAATGTTTACAGGATATAATTATTCATTTTTATAATTAATGGTAAATTTATTCATAAATAAAATAGTATGCCTATTGTAAATAAACTTTATTGAATTTTTCATATACTTTATAAAAGTTATTACAATATATTATTTTTGTGTATCCACGAGACTTTAGATTTATCCATTCCCAACCATTTAACATAAACATCATTGCCCTTTTTGCGTATTATCTTCTCCACGAGATATATGTTTGGATTGGCAACACGTTGCAGTTCGTATTAGTAGAATCCTCCGGCTATCGGATTTCCACTTGAGGCCTCGACTAGGTACGATACAGGATAAGTTTGTTGCACCTTGACGACGTTAAATACTCCGGTGGTCCAATTGGGTGTGAAACCTTCTTCAAATATTGTCTTGAATTTGCTCACACGCACAAAATCATTGACTTTGAATCTTGCAGGAGCCGCAATTTTTAAGTTGTTGTATACGGTGGTTAAGAGTTTTTCCGCGATCGCAGAAGTAACGTCGATGGGCCTTATGCCAATCGTACGATGCTTTCGAGTATTGTACTTCATAACGAGTTGCAGTAACGCATACACTTGTAATTACCATTGAGTGTAAACATTTTCCACATATTATTTTTGAGAGTGCGATTGAATCGTTCGACGACCGAGGCCTTCATAATAGAATACGTCGAATAATGATTGATGTTGTATTTCTTCATGAGTCGTTGCAGGTTTACGTTTCAAAATTCTCTTCCTTTGTCGGTTTGAAGATTTTTCGGATATCTGCTATGATCTTGTATGATTTTCGCGATCGTTGTACCCATTTCGTTGCCAGTTTTACTTTTCAAGGGTACGGCCCATGCATACTTGCTCACCACATCGATGACAGTGAGTATGTAATTGTCGCCTTTGTCGAAACGCGAATACGGCCGCATTTCGACTACGTCAGGCTGCCACAAATCATCATACCCACGTACGATGACACGTCCTCGCAGAAAGATTTTCTTGCTGGTGTATGTAATTCCTCCACGAGCTGCTTTTCTTCAAACGTTTTTTCTTCTCCGAGCATATCGTGCGTTTGACCAGACGATTTTTACACCTATTCCTGCGTTGTGTCAGGTACAGCGTTGGTTACATACTGAAAAGTTTTAGACATATCATAGCTATTCGAAGCGTATCCTCTAGTGCGATGAATTTATTCTCAAATTTATCCAGGCGTTCTGTTCACAGCTTGATTTTCATTTCCACGTATCGTTTATTAGCAGCATCGTCATCCCTTTCAGGTAAGGCTACGCCTCGTATTTTACGTGATCTTGCGTGTGCAATTTCTTATTAGCCCAGCCCGATGATAGTATGAATTATTCTGCGCTTCAAGCGATGATCCAAATTTATTGATCGACATCTCGGTATCAATAGTAACGAAAGAATGCTCATTATCATCGATGCATAGGTTAATTTATAATGAGGCCCGCTTCGCGAAGTTCCTTAATAATCGACATTATCTCATTGTTGTGAGCGTTGTTACCGGCGTGTGGTGAAGCTTACAACAAGCGCAAACGATCGACGAACTCATTGGGATCATTCCAATGCACATAATCGATTTTGTTGTCATTTAACGTCATGGCGAGCGGTATCTCTATACCTCTTCCAGTTTTTCGGTCGAAAGTTCATGGTCCAATTATATATTTATACTTGAAGCATTTGTTACCTAATACAGGATTGCGTATATTGCTACCACGTCGGTGTGCATTTGTTGCCAACAATATACTTTTATATTTGTCTTTGTCTTCCTCCGTGTATATTGCATCGTCAGGAATTCTCTTGAAGATTAGCTCATAGAGTCCAGGGGTTCCCAATTATTTTATGCCATCGATGAATATATTATCATCATTATCCACATCGAAACGCTTATCGTCTAACATCATTCCTTTATTGGTAAATTTGACGCCATATACGTAATCCATGCTGGAATTTTTGTCTTGTGAAAGAATAGATGGAATATATTGTTGACCGAGTGGACCGAAATGTTCGCGCAATGTATTTTGACCTTCAGCCGTTTGTAATTGACGTTGAACTGTAGACACGAATGATTCGGGCGTAGTCTCAAAAACATCTTCTTCAACAATGGTGGCTGGTTGCAAGGGTACAGCAGTCATTGACGTATCATCCATAGATTCCTTTCGGCGCTTGCGTTTCAACTGATTTGGTGTAGAAGTTACCAGCGAATCTTGGAATAATGAACGCGTGCGCTTTGTTCCTTATTTCACATCCTTCTCTAGGTCCTTTGCTTCCGACATGCTTAACGATTCAATTTTTGGCCCAAAGAGATTCAACAGCAGCTGATTTTTTAACAATCTGCTTACGAGGTTCGGTGATTGGCTTGAAGTATCTCTCCAATGCAAGATCTTCTTCCATTTTTCCAGTCTTCAAAGCTTGCTATTTTTTGCGTATTGAATCGCTTGTTTTCGCAATTTCCCTCGCAATCTTTTCATCAGTATCAATTGTCGTCGTCATTCCCACATGAAATTATTTGTCGATCGTTGCACAGCTGATGTCTCAATGCCGACTGACTACATCACGGTATTGCAAATTCGTTAAATCCATTTCTATATCGATTACCGGACAATGAGCTATCTTTGTTAATCACCATGAACCCATATTTGTGTTGCCAACATTTTTGATACAACACCAGAAAAAGTTCAAACGGCATATCTGTATTTACCTGTTTATTGTAAACATGTTTCAAGTTTGTACGATCTTGTTTAAATAAAATTAGCAAATTCACATTGTCGCGTATAGGATGCTTTGGAACCTTGGCATATGTTTGGCAAAGGTAGAAACAATCAACGCTCGAGTGTCTGCCCATCGCAAAGTACTCTATTTCTGTATTTTGCTTGTGAAATGCTACATCATCGAAAATAAAAATGAAGTTCGGAAGCGCTTGATGCGGTGGGATAACATCACTATTATTTGAGAATTTTAAATAGCCAATTTCGTTAATCGATATCAGTAGATTTTCCAAATATTGATATTTTGGCTGTTGAAACGATTTCGAGTATACATATAGGTTTTCAAAACGTACGCCATTTAGACTTTCTATTAAACTTAACAGAACATTGGTTTTCCCACAATTTGAAGGACCGCAAATAATGCTGCGTATCGTAAGCAGCATGTCTCCATGCTTGCGTACTTGTTGGCCCTCCATTACTCTATCGTCGAAATTGGTCACTTGAATCACCGTCGCTTGTTGCACGAAACGTATGTTTTCTCTTTTGAATCTGAACACACATTCGCCTTAAATGCGTCGTGCGAGGAGTATTTATAGGAGTGTACTAGGTCAAATCCGCTCAGTATTAAGAATGTTTTTGTACCTGTCGGACGACTGTAGTATTCTCCGCTTAACGGCTCACCAATTACAGTTTATTCCAAAAATTGTTCTGTTACAAATCTTTTATCACTTCGTTGACATATTGTGGAAGAGGCTTCCCGAACCCATAAAGGCTGATTCGGAAGTACAGCAATATCGCCGATGCACGCGCCATTGGAATTTACCGGGACAGCTAATACACATTGACGGTCCAGCACCGTTTATAAATAATTGTGTCGAATGTCAAAGAGAAATGGCAACGGTTTGTTAAATCGTGCAATAAATGCACTTCCGATCGAATTACATATTCCCGGTTACCAATTTTGTGGACCAGGCACTCAGTTAGAGCAGAGATTGGCACGGGGTGATCGTGATATAAATCCATTGGATGCCGCTTGTCGCGACCACGATATAGCCTATTCTCGAAGCAATCATTTAGGCGAAGGCACGTTGCGGATAATATACCTGCATCTAGTTATTGAAACGTTGAACGTGGACTTTGGCCATCTGGATACCTTAAGTAAATTAGGTGCATGCTCTACTCCACGTTGCGAAAAGCATGAAAAAATAGAGCATTACAAAATGTATTTTAAATGTTTAATTGGTGATTGAATCATAAAGATTCAAGCAAATAAACGAAATGTAACGTTATGTGTTTTTTTTTATTCTCCTCACCCCTTTCTTTGTTACATCATCTGTTATGAGATGACACATGTGTATAAAATATTGCGCTCGAAAGTGACACAATTTATTTTCGTTTGTAAATTGATGGAAAATAATTTAATATACTCGCTCGATGATGTTCGAAGACATTCATCGGTAAATGTTCGATAGATCTTCAAGAGACGTTCGGAGACGTCCAAGAGACGTTCGTGAGAAGTTCGAAAATGTTCGTGATACTTTCGGTGATGTTCGAGAGACGTTCGGAGACGTTCGTGAGACGATCAGGAGACGTTCGGAGACGTTCGTGAAACGTTCGGAGCCGTTCGGAGCCGTTCGGAGCCGTTCGTGAGACGTACGTGAGACGTTCGTGAGACGTTCGGAGACGTTCATGAGACGTTCATGAGACATTCGTAAGACGTTCAAGAGATGTTCGTGAGACGTTCGGAGACGTTCGAAGACGTTCGGAGACGTTCGGAGACGTTCGGAGACGTTCGAAAGACGTTCAAGAGACGTTCGTGAGACATTCGGAGACGTTCGAGAGACGTTCATGAGACGTTCGGAGACGTTCGTGAGACGTTCATGAGACGTTCGTGAGACGTTCAAGAGACGTTCGTGAGGCGTTCGGAGACGTTCGGAGACGTTCGGAGACGTTCGGAGACGTTCATGAGACGTTCGAAGACGTTCGGAGACGATCGCGAGACGTTCGTGAGACATTCGGAAGCGTTCCATAGATGTTCGAAGACGTTCGTGGGTTTGTTTGGGATTTCACCCAAACAGACCCAACTGATTCAATCGTTGAATGTCTAAAGTGTATATGTCTTCATGCATGCAGATTAGTCGCTCTGTCTCATGTGCATGCAATGCGGTCGCTTCATTCCTCATTCTCGCTCTCTGTCATGCATACGTGTAATCCGATTGCTTCTCTTAGCGACACGGGTCAACCAACTTGGCTCTCAGGCGAGAGCCGCAAAATGATAAAATCCATGAAATAAACAATATAAGACAAAAATAAATCAACAATACATTTGTAATATATAAAGATAAATAATCAATTATCAATTAATCGAAAATCGACATAAACCCCCACTCCACCGCTCTAACGACTTCCCCCTCCCCACGTGACGTCAGCCTCTCCGCCGAGTCCCCCTCGCCGCCTGACGTCATACGCCGCCGTGCGTGAACCCCCCGCCCCGCACCCTCCTCAGAGGACCAGCCTTAGAACTGTCACAGCTATACTACTGAGAATGGATTAATCGACCGCCAAAAAATCGACAGAATACAGGGTGATCTAGAATAAGTGCAAAAGCAGGAAATGCCGGATTCGGCAGGTTACTCCGAAGATTTCTACCTAGCCGTTTTCTCTTTTTCACCCCGTCATCAAATAGGAAGCATTAGAAAATAGGCGTTCGAACATCGAAAGGAAAGTCGAATCCGCCATATTGGACGATCGAAAAGGGCATAAGAGTAGACGAGGGGCCATGTAGCCGTAGCCGATGTCAAGAAGGTTCTGCGAAACAGCAGCTTTTGACAAATGCCAGCGCGCATGATCTGACGTTTAGCGAATCATTCGCTACGATGTCTGTCAACCTATACGGTCCGAAAATGGTGACACACGATTTGACGTTTCACCTATCGACTGCTATCCTTCGGCGTATTGCGTGCCAAAGCGTGAAGCGCGCCGCAATTAATGACATTTACGATTTATGCCGCTATTATCCATTAAGAGCGCCTGTTCTTTTTGCTTCCATTAGAAATAAAAATTAACAAAACGAAAGAATTGTCAATGATTATAAAATTTCGATATGCCAAGCGATTTTTCTTGCGTGTTAAAAAAAATCAATATGTACATTCTTAACAACAAACTCTCAATAACTTGACGATACATTTCCAAGAATGGGATGTTTTCGGGGTTGCATTTTTAATTCTACCACTCCGTATAGTATCATAGTCGGATTGACCTCCAAAAATAATTTTTTCTGTACGAATATAATCTCAAAGTGTGTTCGAGGTAGGTTAGGAAACATGAGGAGAAGCTTTTCATTTCCTCATTAGGGGAGAGGAAATCAGTCGGTTTCGGCAGACGAAAATCGATACGACCTTTTTTGAGGATTGAAAAAAGATGACAAGATCTTCTGCACCGCCTGAGATACAATTTTTCACGTCCCGATACGGGTTGATTCCGAAAATCCCAAAGCGTTGCGACTCTGTATGCGGTTTCTCTTAAGGGGTAACACCACTCAAGCGGCAGAAAATAAGGCCCAACTTTGACAGTTTATTTTGGGAGAATGAAAAAAGGAATAGGATTTCTTATGAGAGGGTTTATTTAATACAAATTAAAGTACTAAAAAAATATTGTAATTTTCATACAAAATGGCAACGGCAGAGCCCACCTTGAAAAACTTGTTTTTCATATTGGCAGGCCGGAATACTCGAATACCTTTGCATGAATCGATTTGAATTTTGATTGTAGCTTCACAATTACATTCTCTATGGGAGTACGTAGCAGTTTTTCAAATTAAATGTAAACTTTTTTTTATAAACAATTCACCTCTTAACTTTTGGGCAAAAAATCAATTCATTTCTTTCAATGTGCGCCATTTTTTCAAAATTTGATTAAAAAAACCTACGTCGTCCCATAGAGAATGTAATCGTGCAGCTACTATCTAAATTTCAAATCGATCCATGCAAAGGTGTTCCAGTACTCCATCCTCCCAGTTTGAAAAACACGCTTTTCAAGATGGGCCCTGTCGCCGCCATTTTGTATGAAAATTACAATAAATTTTTTCATCCTTTAGTATGTGTTAAATAAACGTTCTCAAAAGAAATACTATACTTTTGTCAAACTCCCAAAATAAATTGTCATAGTTAGGCTTTATTTTCTGCCGCTAGAGTGGTGTTACCCCTTAAGAACATCAGCGTAATCTAATGGGTCAACATTTGTGCTACTTTATAAAAAAATTGTTATTGATTTATTTAATTCACTTGGGATAAGAGCAGATAAATAATTCATGCGGTGCTGCAAGCTGTGATTAGGACGCATTGTTTACGTAATAAAGGAAAAATAAACAGAGACTTTGACGTTTCAGCGCAATTTCAACGCCGTTCGACCGTCCACGGAATGGTATTTGTCAATTCCATCTTCGATCGAACCAATCATTCCGGAGACGGGTAAGGTACGTATTGACCCGCAACCCGAGCGTCCCGCAGCTGCTAAACCAAGCAAAGATAAAATCGATGCTTCAGATGCTTTTCCGAGCATGTATCGGACATTCCTGAAATGATCCAATGATGTAATTGTTCTCGATTCCATCTTATTTCTGGTCAGAGATAGTGGTCAATTCGGGCACTGCTACAAGCTGCACATACGGCGCATAGCTGCACATAGCTGCGGATCAATGACGGATCTCGCTCGTCTCCGGAATCGTTGACTCGATCGAGAATAAAATCCGCAAATGCAATTACGGGGACAGTCGAACAGCGTTGAAAGTTGCGCGGAAACGTTAGAGGCAATGTTGATTTCATCTCTATTACGTAACCAATGCTCCGTACGCGCAGTATGCAGCAGTGCCCGAATTGTCCACTATCTCTGACCGGAAATATGATGAAATCGAGAAAAATTTTCATTGGATAATGGCAGGAATGTCAATCAGATGCTCGGAAAAGCATTTGAAGAATCGATACCATCTATGCTTGGTGTATAGCAGCAGGTGGACGCTCGAGCTGCGAGTCAATGACGCACCTTGCCGGCCTCCGGAATCGTTGACGTGATCGAAGATGAATTCGACAAATGCCATTTCAAGGACGGTCAAACGACGTTCACAGTTGTGCGGAAACGTTGAGGGCAATGTTGATTTCATCTTTATCACATAAACAATGCGTCGTACCCGCAGCTTGCAGCAGTGCCTGAATTGTCCACGAGCTCTGACCGGAAATAAGGTAATATCGCAAACAATTTCCAATGGTTCATTTCAGGAATGTCCGATGGATGCTCCAAAAAGCATTCAAAGCATCGATTTTGTAATTCGATTTTGTAATTCGATCGTAATTGTTCACTAGCTCCGACCGGAAATAAGGTGAAATCGAGAACAATTTTTATTGGATCATTTCAGAAAAGTTCGATAAATGCTCCGAAAAGCATTCGAAGCATCGATTTCATCTTCGCTTGGTTTGTAGCAGCAGGTGGACGCTCGAGCTGCGGGTCAATGACGCACCTTGCCGTTCTCCGCAATTGTTGACTCGATCGAAGATGAATTCCACAAATGCCATTTCAAGGACGGTCGAACGACATTCACAGTTTCGCGGAAACGTTAAAAACAATATTGATTTCATCTTTATCACATGAACAATGCGTCGTACCCGCAGCTTGCAGCAGTGCCTGAATTGTCCACGAGCTCTGACCGGAAATAAGGTAATATCGCAAACAATTTCCAATGGTTCATTTCAGGAATGTCCGATGGATGCTCCAAAAAGCATTCAAAGCATCGATTTTATCTTTGCTTGCTTTGTACCAGCTATTAGTTGCTCGAGCTGCGGGTCAATGACGCACCTTGCCCGTCTCCGCCATCATTGACTTGTTCGAAGAAAAAATCAACAAATACCAGTACGGAGACGGTCGAACGGGGTTGGAAGTTGGGCGCAAACCTCAAAGACAATGTTGATTCCATCTATATTACGTAATCAATGCGTCGTACGCGCATCTTGCAGCAGTACCTGAATTGTCCACTACCTCTGACCGGAAAAAAGGTGATATCGAGAACAATTTTCATTAGATCATTTCAGGAACGTTCGATAAATGCTTCGAAAAGCGTTCGAAGCATCGAATTCATTTTCGCTTGGTTTGTAGCAGCTGTTAGAAGCTCTAGCTGCGGGTCAATGACGCACCCCGTTGTTCTCCGGAATCATTGACTCGATCGAGGATAAAATCGACAAATGCAATTACGGGGACAGTCGAACAGTGTTGGATGTTGCGCGGAAACGTCAAATGCACTGGTAATGTCATCTTTATTACGTAACCAATGCGCCGTACGCGCAGCTTGTAGCAGTGTACGAATTGTCCACTATCTCTGACGGGAAATATGATGAAATTGAGAGAAATTTTTATTGGATCATTTCAGGAATGTCCATTAGACGCTCGGAAAAGCATTCAAAGCATCGATTTCATCCTTGCTTGGTATGTAGCAGAAGGTGGACGCTCGAGCTGCGGGTTAATGACGCACCATGCCGGTCTCCGCAATCGTTGACTCGATCGAAGATGAATTCGACAAATCTTATTTCAAGGACGGTCGAACGACATTCACAGTTTCGCGGAAACGTTAAGGGCAATGTTGATTTCATCTTTATCACATAAACAATGCGCCGTACCCGCAGCTCGCAGCAGTGCCTGAATTGTTCACTAGCTCCGACCGGGAATAAGGTGAAATCGAGAACAATTTTCATTGGATCATTTCACGAATGTCCGACAGATGCTCCGAAGAGCATCCGAAGCATCGATTCCTACATTGCTTGCTTCGTACCAGCTGTTAGTTGCTCAAGCTGCGGGTCAATGTTGCACCTTGCCCGTCTCCGGAATCATTGACTTGATCGAAGATGAAATCGACAGATGTCATTACGGGGACGGTCGAACGGGGCTGCAAGTTGCACGCAAACGTCAAAGGCAATGTTGATTTTATTTTTATTCCGTAATCAATGCGTCGCACGCGCAGCTTGCGGCAGTGCATGAATTGTCCACTACCTCTTGCCGGAAATAAGATGATATCGAGAACAATTTTCATTGTATCATTTCAGGAACGTTCGATAAATGAACCGAAAAGCGTTCGAGACATCGAATTTATTTTCGCTTCGTTTGAAGCAGCTGTTGGAAGTTCGAGCTTCGGGTAAATGACGCAGCTCGCTCGTCTGCGGATCGTTGACTCGATCGAGGATAAAATCGACAAATGCAATTACGGGGACAGTCGAACAGCGTTGGAGGTTGCGCGGAAACGTCAATGGCAATGTTGATGTCATCTTTATTACGTAACCAATGCGCCGTACGCGCAGCTTGTAGCAGTGCACGAATTGTCCACTATCTCTGACGCGAAATATGATGAAATCGAGAGAAATTTTCATTGTATCATTTCAGGAATGTCCATTAGACGCTCGGAAAAGCATTCGAAGCATCGATTTCATCTTTGCGTGGTATGTAGCAGTAGATGGACGCTCGAGCTGCGGCTTAATGACGCACCATGCCGGTCTCCACAATCGTTGACTCGATCGAAGATGAATTCGACAAATGCCATTTCAAGGACGGTCGAACGACATTCACAGTTTTACGGAAACGTTAGAGGCAATGTTGATTTAATCTTCATCACATAAACAATGCATCGTACCCGCAGCTCACAGCAGTGCTTGAATTGTTCACTAGCTCCGACCGGGAATAGGGTGAAATCGAGAACAATTTTCATTGGATCATTTCAGGAATGTCCGACAGATGCTCCGAACAGCATCCGAAGCATCGATTTCTCCATTGCTTGCTATGCACCAGCTGTTAGTTGCTCGAGCTGCGATCCAATGACGCACCTTGCCAGTCTTCGGAATCATTGACTTGATCGAAGATAAAATCGACAAATGCCATTACGGGGACGGCCGAACGGGGTAGCAAGTTGCGCGCAAACGTCAAAGGCAATGTTGATTTCATCTTTATTACGTAATCAATGCGTCGTACGCGCAGCTTGCAGCAGTGCCTAAATTGTGCACTAGCTCTGACAGGAAATAAGATGAAATCGAGAACAATTTTCATTGGATCATTTCAGGAATGTTCGATAAATGCTCCGAAAAGTATTCGAAGCATCGATTTTATCTTCGCATGGTTTGTAGCAGCTGTTAGACACGCGGGCTGCATGTCAATGACGCACCTCGCTCGTCTCTGGACTCGTTGACTCGATCGAGGATCAAATCGACAGATGCAATTACGGGGACAGTCGAACAGCGTTGAAAGTTGCGCGGAAACCTCAAAGGCAATGTTGATTTTATTTTTATTACGTAACCAATGAGCTGTACGCGCAGTTTGCCGCAGTGCCCGAATTGTCCACTATCTCTGACCAAAAATAGCATCAAATCGAGAACAATTTTCATTGGATCATTTCAGGAATGTCCGATAGATGCTCCGAATAGCATTCAAACATCGATTCCATCTTTGCTTGGTTTGTATCAGCTGTGAGTCTCCCAAGCTGCGGGTCAATGACACACCATGCCCGTGTCCAGAATTGTTGACTCGATCGTCGATGAAATCGACAAATGCCAATACGGGGATGGTCGAAGGACGTTGAAAGTTTCGCGAGAACGTTCAGGGCAATGTTGATTTCATTTTTGTTACGTGACCAATGCGAAGTACGCGCAGTTCGCGGCAGTGCCTGAATTGTTCACTAGCTCCGACCGGAAATAAGGTGAAATCGAGAACAATTTTTGTTGGATAATTTCAGGAATGTTCGATAGATGCTCGGAAAAGCATTCGAAGTATCGATTTCATCTTTGCTTAGTATGTAGCAGCTGGTGGACGCGCGAGCTGCGGGTCTCCGGAATCGTTGACTCGATCGAAGATGAAATCGACAAATGTCATTTCAAGGACGGTCAAACGACGTTCACAGTTGCGCGGAAACGTTAAGGGTAATGTTGATTACATCTTTATCACATAAACAGTGCGCCGTACCCGCAGCTCGCAGCAGTGCCTGAGTTGTCCACTAGCTCTGACCGGAAATAAGATGAAATCGAGAACAATTTTCGATGCATCAATTCAGAAATGTCCGATGGATGCTACGAAAAGCATTCAAAGCATCGATTTCATCTTCGCTTGGTTTGTAGCAGCTGTTAGACGCTCCAGCTACGGGTCAATGACGCACATCGCTCATCTCCGGAATCGTTGACTCGATCGAGGATAAAATCGACAAATGCAATTACGGGGACAGTCGAACGACGTTGACAGTTGCGCGGAAACGTTAAGGGCAATGTTGATTTCATCTTTATCACGTAACCAATGCGTCGTACGCGCAGGAAGCAGCAGTGCCTGAGTTGTCCACTCCTGCTGACCGGAAATAAGATGAAATCGAGAACCATTTCCAATGGATCATTTCAGGAATGTCCGATAGATGCTCCGAAAAGCATTCAATGCATCGATTTCATCTTTGCTTGGTTTGTACCGGCTGTTAGTCTCCCGAGCTGCGGCCCGATGACGCACGATGCCCGTCTCCGGAATGTTTGACTCGATTGAAGATGAAATCGACAAATGCCATTACGAGGACGGTCGAACGACGATGTCAGTTGCGCGGAAACGTCAAAGACAATGTTGATTTCATCTTGATTACGTAACCAATGTGCCGTACGCGCAGCTTGCAGCAGTGCCTGAAGTGTCCACTACCTCTGACCGGAAATAAGGTGATATCGAGACGGATTTTCATTCGATCAATTCAGGAATGCCCGATACATGCCCGGATAAGCATTCGAAGCATCGATTTCACCTTTGCTTGGTTTGTAGCAGCTGCTGGACGCTCGAGCTGCGGGTCAATCATGCACCTCGCCCGTTTCCGGAATCGTTGACTCTATCGACGATGAAATCGACAAATGCCATGTTTGACTCGATCGAAGATGAAATCGACAAATGCCATTACGGGGACGGTCGAACGACGATGTCAGTTGCGCGGAATCGTGAAAGACAATGTCGATTCCATCTTGATTACGTAACCAATGCGCCGTACTCGCAGGTTGCAGCAGTGCCCAAAGGGTCTACCATCTCCGACCGGAAATAAGGTGAAATCGAGAACGATTTTCTTTGGATCATTTCAGGAATGTCCGATAGATGCTCGGATAAGCATTCGAAGCATCGATTTCATCTTTGCTTGGTTTGTAGCAGCTGCTGGACGCTCGAGCTGTGGGTCATTGACGCACCTTTCCCGTGTCCGGAATCGTTGACTCGATCGAATATGAAATCGCCCAATGTCATTACGAGGGTGGTCGAACGACGTTGACAGTTGCGCGGAAACGTCAAGTGCAGTGTTGATTTCATCTTTATCGCGGAAACAAAGCGTCATACCCCCAGCTCGCAGCATTGCCTCAATTGCCCACCAGCTCTGACTGGAAATAAGATGAAATCGTACACCATTTTCAATTGATATTTCATGAATGTCCGACAGATGCTCCGAACAGGATTCAAACCATCAATTTCATCTTTGCTTGGTTTGTACCAGCTTCTAGTCGCTCGAGCTTCGGGCCAATGACGCACCATGCCCGTCTCCGGAATCGTTGACTCGATCGAAGACGAAATCGACAAATGCCATTACGGGGACGTTCAAAGGCTATTTTGATTTCATGTTTATTACGTAAACGGTGTGTCCTACTTACGGCTTACAGCACCGCATGAATTGTCCATTTGCTCTGTTCACAATTGAATTAAATAAATGAATAACATATTTTTATACAATAGCGCAAATGTTGACCCTTTAGATTACGCTGGTGTTTTAATATTCCTAAGGGGTACCACCACTTTAGCGGTAGAAAATAAGGCCTAACTTCGACAATTTATTTTGGGAATTTGACAAAACGATCGGATTTCTTTTGAGAGGGTTTATTTCACACATACTAAAGGATGGAAAAATGTATTATAGTTTTCATACAAAATTGCGGCGACAGAGCCCATCTTGAAAACCTTATTTGTCGTACTGCGAGTAGGAAGTACAGGAACACCTTCCCATGCGCCAGTTTTTCAAAATTTGATTAAAAAAACCCTACGTCGTCCCATAGAAAATGTAATTGTGAAACTACTATCAAAATTTCAAATCGATCCATCGAAGGTGTTCAATTGGATCAATTGGATCATGGATCAATTTGGATCATGGATTGATTTAAAATTTTGATAGTAGTTTCACAATTACATTTTTTATGGGACGACGTAGGGTTTTTTTAATCAAATTTTGAAAAACTGGCGCACATTGAAAGAAATCAATCGATTTTTTGCCCAAAGATAACCGGTAAATTGTTTATACAACAAAGTTTACATTTGATTAAAAAAATGGCCACGTACTCCCACAAAGAATGTAATTGTGAAGCTACGATCAACATTCAGTTCGATTCATGCCAAGACATTCTAGTATTCAGGCCTCCCAGTTTGAGAAACAAGTTTTTCCAGTTGAGCTCTGCCATCGCTATTTTGTATGAAAATTACAATCATTTTATCAAACTTTATATGTGTTAAATAAATCCTCTCTTAAGAAAGCCTATTTCTTTTTTCATATTCCCACAATAAATTGTCAAAGTTAGGCCTTCTTTTCTGCCGCCAAAGTGGTCTTATCCCTTACGAGAAACCGCATACAGAGTCGCAACGCTTTGGGATTTCCTGAATCAACCGTGTTGGATTGAATAAATGAATACACCGTTCTCACTAGGATTCACGAATAATAAGATGGATTTAATAATACTTATTGGCACGTAGCGTTTTAGATATCTGCCTATATAACAACGTCTCGAGGCTCCTCAACTTGTTATGCCGCGTTCTCATTGACCAAGCTTGAATATAAGAAGATATAAGAAGGGTAACATTCTTCTGATTCGGAGAGTTCACACAAGGGGAGAGTATGGATGATTGAAGTCTCCCGTCGGTCCGATGGCAATATACCGACTTCTGCAGTCCGAAAGTGCTCGTGTTCCTAGCCAATATGGCCCTTAACACTCCCACTTTGGCTCAGCACACCTTCTTCTTCGCCTTTTTCTTCTTTAAATTTCAGGTCCGTGGTTCAGAGCATACGTCGTCTCGATGTTTTTGATATATTTGCCTCGAGAGAGGCTTTGTAAAGATGTCAGCTTTCTGTTCGTCAGACGTGACGTATTTGAGTACAAATTCTCCAGCCTCGAATCGTTCTCGAATATAGTGGTAACGTACCTCTATATGTTTCGTACGTTTGTGGTAGACGGGGTTCCTTATCAGTTGGATCGCGCTCTGGTTGTCTAGGAACAATGTAGTATTGATATCAGAGCCTGATACGTCGTGTAGCAATCTCTTGAGCCAGACGATTTCTTTTACGGTATGGCACGCGGCCATGTATTCCGCATCGGTAGTCGAAAGGGCTACACTTTTCTGTCGCTGTGAGTTCCAAGAAATCACGCTGTTTCCGATCTTAATGACGTAACCCGTGGTTGATCTTCGGGTCTCAAGTTCCCGTGTGTAGTCCGAGTCACTATACGCCCTTAATTTTCTGCCGTCATTGACCTTAAAACGAAGTCCTCGGTGGGCGGTCCCCTTTAGGTATTTCAATACCCTTTTTATCCCGTTCCAGTGAATTTTTGTAGGGTTCTCCATGTATCGACTCGATCGATTTACCGCGTAGGTGATATCTGGTCGCGTGGCGACGGACAGATACATGAGGCTGCCTATGGCCTCGCGGTACGGCGGTGCCTCCGTTCTTTCGGTCTCGTTCGTCGTGTGAGCTTGTACGCATGGTTCGGAGTGTGGATCGGCCGGTATAGCTACCGCGTTAGCGTCAGTTATCCGGAAACGTTCGATTACTCGAACAGTATATGCTTCCTGGTGCAAGAAAATTGATCCGTCGGGCTCTCGTCGGATCTGCAGCCCCAGGAAGAGATTACCCTCGCTGTCGGTGATATCGAATTCTTTTCGCAGTTCGCAGAGCAATTCGTCAATTGCATTTTGGTCTTCGGGCACGACGAGTCCGTCGTCGATGTAGATTGCTAGGTTCAGTTTCGTGCCGTCTCGGTTGCCGGTGAACAAGCACGTATCTGCGATGTTTGCTTTGAGATCTAATTTACTGAGAAAATCCGTGAATCGCCGATTCCAGCAACGAGACGATTGTTTCAATCCGTCGAGGCTGAGATTGAGCTTGCAGACCTTATCCTTTCCGTCCGTGTGCCCTTCGGGCTGTCGCATATAAATTGTCTCGTCAATTTTTCCATATAGGAACGCTTTTTTCACGTCGAACTGCTTCATCTTCATTTTTTCTCTTGCAGCGGTCGCGAAAACTATACGGAGCGAATCCAAACGCACGACGGGGCTGAACGTTCCCTGGTAATCGACGCCGTATATCTGCCGGAAGCCGCGCGCCACGAGGCTGGCCTTGAGCCTGTTTACTGCAACCGACCACTCTGCAAATCGTTGCTGTCGATGGCTTCAGTGTACGTCAAAGGCTCTTGACCTTCGGCGAAGAACACGTCGTCTATGCTCAGGAAGTCATCGTATCTGGCAGGCGGTCTCAAGTTTGCTCGGTCTCGAAGAGTCCTTCCTCTTTCTTGTTCCGCTGGGGTTCTTGTGCACGATTTTCGATTGCGTTCTCGATTTCATTTTTGATCTCGTTATTTACGCGTTGGACGGGCTCTCTTATGATTTCTCTTTCAGGTTCGTCAACGTCCGTGACCACGTCCTGTCCTGTGTCGATCCATGTTTCGTCCTTGTTCTCGTCGGTCTCTTCGTCTCGGGCCGTCAATTTTCCTGTGAAAACAACGTCCCGAGCCGTTTTGACTCTCTCTTCGTCTGGGTACCAGATGCGATATCCCTTCGTGTCCTCATTGTATCCTACTAGGATCCCGCGTTTCGCCTTTTCGTCCCACTTCCGTCTCTTTTCTTTCGGAATATGAGAGAATACTTCTTCTCCGAATATGCGTAGGTGCGGAATATTCGGTTTTCTTCCGTGCCAGAGCTCAAAATGCGTCGTGTCTTTGACACTGCTTGTTCCTGACCTATTTAGTACGTATGTGACCGTGTTCACGGCTTCTGCCCAGAAACGATTGTCGAGCTTCGTCGCGTGGAGGATTGTTCGGGCGGCCTCAACGATGGTACGATTTTCTCGTTCAGCCGAGCCATTTTGCTCGGGGCTGTAGGCGATTGTCGTCTGGTGAGTGATACCGTAACGGTGTGTTATCTTTTCGACTTCGCGATTGATAAATTCGAGGCCATCGTCTGTGCGTAAAATTCGAACGCCTCTTGGACATTTTTTTTTGGCTTTTTTGCAAAAGTTCTCGAGGCAACGTTTTGCCTCCGTTTTCTCAGCGGTGAAATATATGCTCCTATAATGTGAATAATCATCTTTCAGGAGCAAAAGATATCGAGCGCCTCCGACGGACTTTTCCTACATTGGGCCACAGATATCAGCGTGCACGACTTCTCCGATCTCGCTGGTTTTCGTCATGCTCGGCGGAAAGGGGAGTCTATGCGTTTTCCCTATAGCGCATTTCTGGCAAAATCTTTCGCTCGAATCTCTCGTTTTTGTCTGAAACTGGTTAAGGATGCTCTTGACTTGCCGGTAATTCTGGTATGCTAACCTTTCGTGCCACGTTTTCAGCGAATGTGTGGTCGCCACATTGGCGTGGGCAGTCTCCGACGGCTCGTTGTCCTCTACCGGTGGAATTATCCGGAACTTCATGACGAAGAGTTTTCTTCGACGCTTTCCCACTGCGACGATACGCCCATTATTGAGCAGCTCGCAGGTCGTGTTGTTCGACCGCATTACCTTTGTCCATGGCCGCTCCCGCAGAGAAGAGGTTGTACTGTAGCTTGGGCACATATAAAACATTTGACAGGTGGTTTTCGCTCCATTTTGAGCCATCAAATGTGAGAACGTTTATGTTCTCTTTTCCTTGAGCCTCGATGTGGGCTCCGTCGCCTACGCGCACAAGCATTTCTTGATCGAAAGCCTCGTAGGTGATAAACCAATCACGCCGGTTGGACATGTGGTCGCTTGCGCCGGAGTCGAGGTACCATATACCCTCGCTGTCTTCTTTGTTGTGAGCCATGGCGATGGCCTCGCTCACGAAGCCTATACCGCAAGACTTTCCGGGGCCTCCTCCGCTACCGCTATGTTTCTTCTCGGTGCACTCTCTCGCCCAATGACCAGGCCGTTGACATTTGAAACACTTGCCTGGTTTTTCAGAGTCCTTTTTGTCTCCACTACTTCGACTGTATCGCCCTTTTCCTCGTTGAGACCTTGACGCTAAGGCGTTTGCGTCACGGTCGTTCTGCGAGGAGTTTCGAGTTTCCTCTATCAGCAATCTCGAAGTGAGATATACCAATGTGCGCTCTGCCGCAGGGGCAGATTCCCATGCGCTGACGAAATATTTGTATCTGGCGGGAAGAGTACGCAAAATCTTGGTCATTATCATCGAGTCGGATATTTCCTCACCCATCAGCCTGAGGCGATGTGCCAAATCCTCGATTTTAGCGATGTGAGTGGCTTTGTTGTCCGAGCTCACCTTTTCCGTAGTATACCATTTCTGTTGGAGCATGTGGACGCTCGCTTCCGATTTTTGTTCGTAGACGCTCGTTAAGCGTGCCCACATTTCCTTCGCTGTTTCGCAGTTGATGATATGCAGGGTAGGTTGGGGGCCAATCGTCGTGGCGATTATCTTTTGTGCCATCCCGTCTAACTCTCGCCATGCTTCGACACTTTTTTCGTGCTGTGTTCGCTCGTCTGCCGTCGCCTGTGCGGCCAAATCTTGGGGTATTGCACTTGCACCGTTCGCGACGTCCGACGCGCCAGACGCATTCAATATCACTCTCACCTGGAATTTCCAGGTGCTCCAGTTCTCTATGTTTTTCAGTTTTGTAACGCGCGCGAGTTCACTCTCCACGGCTACGGTTATTATTTTTCAGTTGCACGCGGCGTGGAAATAACGTCAAAAAAACTCATGTGTTTATTTTTCACTGTTCGGCACACGTATCCCGAAAATAATTGTCGTGCGGTGATTCTGGGCCCATAACCTGTTGGGTTAAATAAATGAATACACCGTTCGTATTAGGATTCACGAATAATAAGATGGATTTAATAATACTTATTGGCACGTAGCGTTTTATATATCTGTCTATATAACAACGTGTCGAGGCTTCTCAACTTGTTATGCCGCTTTTTCATGGACCAAGCTTGAATATAAGAAGATATAAGAAGGGTAACATTCTTCTGATTCGGAGAGTTCACACCGGGGGAGAGTATGGATGATTTAAGGCTCCCGTCGGTCCGATGGCAATATACCGACACCTGCAGTCCGAAAGTGCTCGTGTGCTTAGCCAATATGGCCCTTAACAAACCGGTATCGAGACGTGAAAATTCGTATCCCAGGCCAGAGATTAGTAGGGAGATGTACAACGCTCCCCTTTTGTGCGTGCCTCAGAAAGGGCGCTAAATCGCGACGGCGAGTTCGGGAATATGATTTTGTGTGCATCGCCTTTGTCGCGGTTGCAGATTCCCTTGTAGCCGCGCGAGTCGTGAGCACCGCTCAAGTCGATATCGCAGTCAGCGTGCACACGAATGGGTAGCTCGGTGGGGGAAAAGTCTCTGCCCCTCGCTCACTCGACAGGCGAACGGAGCGAGGCAGGCAGCCAGATCGCTCGTAAAAGTTACCCCCTCTAGTCTCTTACGCGCCCATCACACAATCATAGTAGCGCGTGTCCGTGAGTGAGCGACGCTTGGACATCTTCGGAAAGAGCCAAGCACGGTCGAAGTTTCCCGACCGCGCCTTCGACAGCTACACCAATACATGGACGCTGAGCACGTTCATGTGCGGCCAAGCCGAAACGAAGGCTTCGAGGAAAAAAGCAATCTGAGCACGACTCGCGCGTGACGTCACCCGACGTCACGCGTGAGGCTTTTAGACGATTTCGATGCTTATTTAGCTCTTGATTCTCTGCGTTATTAATGTATACGAAAAAATGTATCGCGCACTCTGATCCCTTATTTTTTTAGTTTATACGTTAATTTAAATATAATAATACATCTAAATTACAACTTATTTATCGTATATAAAATCGTTTACGCTTTACTCACACCCGTCCTCATGCCAAATAAATTATAATTCATAAAAGTAAGCGGAAATATATTTATATTCGTATTTTTATATTAATTCTCATACTTTCATCAAGCGATAAAGCATTATCCCCAAAAACAAACCAATCATCCATCCGGCCGCGAATCGTAAGTACCAGAAAGTGCACATATTCTACAACGGTGAGATGGTCCCGTTGGTAGCGTTCCTAGCTTCGGTCCGCAGGGGCCCCTAGTGCAAATTTTTCTCCAAATTTTTCCTAATTTCTCATATTTTAGTCATATTTGAGATTTTCGGAGAAAAAATGATTTAAAACAGATTCAAGTACTGGTCTATTTCCCAAAAACACATTTTTTTTACTTAAAATTCATGATTTCTAATTTTTTCCCCGGAAATTTCTCTTTTTCCTATGACCTGAGTGAACGGCTGCGGAGATATTCGGAGAAAAGTTAAAGATGAAAAGAAATGATATTTTCGTTAAAAAACTTTTTATTATTATTATTGTTTTCCGGAAATTTTCCTTTTCCTATTACCTGAGTGAACGGCTGCGGAGATATACAGAGAAAATTTAAAGATGAAAAAAATGAGATTTTCGTTAAAAAAAACTTGATATTTTTTTTCCGGAACTTTTTCTTTTTCGTATTGAGTGAACGGCTGCGGCACGTAGGGGATTTTAGAAATATTGATTTTTGAATAATTGCCGAGCATTTGACTAAAAATGTTCATTTAGACTTAATAAAGCAAAATTCTTTTTTTTTTAATCAAAATTGGCACAGTTATACTGCGTGCCGCAGAGGTTCGACATGCTTCGGAAGAATTGCTGCAGTGTCGCCATTTTGTAATATTTTCGGATAAAAATTTCTAGCAATATACTTAAATATATCATCAATAAATACCGCAAGTATTATTCGTTTATCACATTTTCTTCCGCCAAAAAAAAATCCGCCCCTGGTAATGTCGTTACTGTGGTATTACCCCTTAAACTGTTCATATAATTTCCGAGATTTTCCCGTGATCGTAATTAAAATGATAAAATATTTGGAGAAATTCGCAGGAACTCGGATGTTTGCGTAAAAATAATTGTCCGCAAAACTCCGAATTCTTCATATTTGTTCCAATTCATGGAAAAATTCGGAAAAAATCTGAAAATTTTTTCGGAAAAAATCGGAGTTTTTCGGAAAATATTTGCACTAAGGGCGCGGGATCGTTCCCCGCGATCGGTGATTTTTTAAATTATTATTACTATTAATTCTTATTTGATTAGTTATTTTTATTAATTATTATTATTATTTTAATTAGTTATCTTTTAGTGTCGAAAAATTTATCGCGCACTCTGACCGCTTATTTTATTAGTTTGTACGTTAATTTCAATACAATAATAAATCTAAATTACAACTTATTTATCTTCTAAAAAATTGTTTCTGCTTTACTCACACCCGTCCCTATGCCAAATAAATTGTAATTCATAAAAGTTCGCGGAAATATATTTATATTCGTATTATCATATTCATTCTCATATACTTTCATCAAGCAATAAAGCATTATCATAATGCTTTATCATAATGCATTATCATAATGCTTTATCGCTTGATGAAAGTAAATGAGAATGAATATAATAATATGAATATAAATATATTTCCGCTTACTTTTATGAATTACAATTTATTTGGCATAGGGACGGGTGTGAGTAAAGCGCAAACAATTTTTTAGAAGATAAATAAGTTGTAATTTGGATTTATTATTGTATTTAAATTAACGTACAAACTAATAAAATAAGCGGTCAGAGTGCGCGATTAATTTTTCGACACTAAAAGATAACTAATTAAAATAATAATGATTACTAATAAAAATAACTAATCAAATAAGAATTAATAGTAATAATAATTGAAAAAAAGCACTGAGCGCGGGGTACGATCCCGCGCCCATAGTGCAATTTTTTTTCCGAAAAACTCCGATTTTTTCCGGAAAATTTTTCCGATTTTTTCTACGAATTGGAACAAATAAGAAGAATTCAGAGTTTGGCGGACAATTATTTTTACGCAAACATCTGAGTTTCTCCGAATTTTTCGCGAATTTTTCCGAATATTTCATCATTTTAATCACGATCACGGGAAAATCTTGGAAATCATATGAAGACTTTAAGGGGTAATACCACTGTAACGCCCTTACAGGAAGCGTATTTTTTAATATTTTTTTTAGCGGAAGAAAATGTGATAAACAAATAATACTTGCGGTAGTTATTGAGCATATATTTAAGTATATGGCTATAAATTTTTATCCGAAAATATTACAAAATGGCGACACTGCAGCAATTCTTCCGAAGCATGTCGAACCTCTGCGGCACGCAGTATAACTGTGCCAATTTTAATCTAAAAAGAAGAATTTTGTTGTATTGAGTCTACATGAGTGTAGCTACTGAACCCCGTAGGGGATTTTCGATAAGTTAATTTAAACAACATTTATTAAAAAATAACTGTCTTAAAAAAAATTGAGCATTTTTAGTCAAATACTCGGCAATTACTCAAAAATCAATATTTCTAAAATCCCCTCCGTGGTTCACTAGCTACACACATCTAGATTTAATTTGAAAAAAATTATTTTGTCCAGAATAAAATTGGCACAAGTTATACTGCGTGCCGTAGAGCACCTTAAGTTCAACATGCCTCGGAAGAATTTGCTGCAGTGTCGCCATTTTGTAATATTTTTCCAAAAACATTTTTGCAATATACTTCAATATATGCTTAATACGTGGGTCATTTGATAAGTACCTAGCCTACAAATGAAAACACCAAAATTTAGCTAGAAATAAAATTTATTTTTCAATGTAGTCTCCTTTTAGTTGAATACACTTGGCCCGGCGGTGTTCCAATTTTTTTAAGCCCGTCGAAAAAAATGTTATCTCTTGGTCTGCAAAATAGGCCTCCGTGGCGGCGATTATTTCGTTATTGGAGTGGAATTTCTTCCCGGCGAGTGAATTTTTTAGATTCGGAAACAAAAAGAAGTCGCACGGAGCCAAATCTGGAGAATACGGTGGATGGGGCAGCAGTTCATAGCGTAATTCGACCAATTTAGCCGTGGCGAGCGCGGAGGTGTGAGCCGGTGCATTATCATGGTGGAAAAGCACTTTCTTTCTCGACAAATGGAGCCGTTTTTCTTTTAACACGGCGTTAAATCGGCTCAATAGTTCGGCGTAGTACTGTCCCGTGACCGTCTTGCCCTTCTCCAGGTAGTCAATAAAAATCACACCTTGAGAATCCCAGAAAACAGTGGCCATCACCTTTTCAGCCGACGGGACCGTCTTCGCCTTCTTTGGAGCAGGTTCACCGGGTAAGGTCCACTGTTTTGACTGCTCCTTGGTCTCTGGAGTATACCAGTGAATCCATGTTTCGTCGACGGTCACGTAACGACGCAAAAACTCTTTTGGATTGCGATTAAACAGCTCCAAACACTGCTCTGAAGTGGTCACACGAATGCGCTTGTTGTCTGCAGTCAGCAAACGCGGCACCCACCTTGCCGACAGCTTCCTCATGCCCAAAGTCTCATGTAGGATATGCCACACGCGTTCTTCTGAGATGCCTACTATCACAGCTATCTCGTGCACCTTTAATCGGCGGTCTGACAAAACGATATCGTGTATTTTTGTCACGTTCTCCTCCGTAGTGGCTGTTTTTGGAGCCCCTGGGCGTGGATCGTCAAAAACCAACGTACGACCACCTTGAAACTCGTTATACCAAAATTTAACGGTCGCCATCGAAGGAGAAGCATCCCCATACACTGCATCCAAGCGTTCTTTAATTTCACTGCGCGATTTCCCTTCCAAAAACAAGAATCGAATCACCGACCGATATTGTTCTTTCTCCATTCTTTCAAAAATCAACGGACACACTTGCTTTCACACGCTCTCAAAAGAGAACTACAAGTCCGATCCGGCTGAAATTTTGTCAGTAGCCGTCTACAAGACGGTACTACACTATAGTGTATTTCTCTTGCAATAGTGGCACCATCTAGCGGTGAGGCTAGGTACTTGTCAAATGACCCACGTAATTACCCCAAGTATTATTTGTCTAAATCGCTTCGTGGCAGGCCGTTACAGTGGTGTTACCCCTTAAGGAAAATAATGTTTGCAAAAATTTCGGAAATTCATTATTTCTCAGAATTATGAGGGATGAAAAATGTAATAAGTTTTTTTTACGAAAATCTGATTTCTTTTTCATCTACAACTTTTCTCCGAATATCTCCGCAGCCGTTCACTCAATAGGAAAAAGAAAAAGTTCCGGAAAAACAATCAAGTTTTTTTTTACGAAAATCTCATTTTTTTTCATCTTTAAATTTTCTCTGTATATCTCCGCAGCCATTCACTCAGGTAATAGGAAAAGGGAAACTTCCGGAAAACAATAATAATAATAAAAAGTTTTTTAACGAAAATTTCATTTCTTTTCATCTTTAACTTTTCTCCGAATATCTCCGTAGCCGTTCACTCAGGTCATAGGAAAAAGAGAAATTTCCGGGGAAAAAATGGGAAATCATGAATTTTAAGTAAAAAAAAATGTGTTTTTGGGAAATAGACCAGTACTTGAATCTGTTTTAAATCGTTTTTTCTCGGAAAATCTCAGATATGACTAAAATATGAGAAATTATGAAAAATATGGTGAAAAATTTGCACTACGGGCGCCTGCGGTCCGAAGCCAGGAACGCTACGAACGGGACCATCTCATCGCTTGTCGAATATGTGCACTTTCTGGTACTTACAATTCGCGGCCGGATGGCTTGTTTTTGGGGACAATGCTTTATCGCGTGATGAAAGTATGAGAATTAATATAATAATACGAATATAAATATATTTCCGCTTACTTTTATGAATTATAATTTATTTGGCATAAGGACGGATGTGAGAAAAGCCTAAACAATTTTATATAAGATAAATAAGTTGTAATTTAGATTTATTATTATATTTAAATTAACGTATAAACTAAAAAAATAAGCGATCAGAGTGCGCGATACATTTTTTTTGTATACATTAATAACGCAGAGAATCAATTGCTAAATAAGCATTGAAATCATGTAAAAGCCTCGTGCTCAGATTGCTTTTTCCCTCGAAGCCTTCGTTTCGGCTTGGCCGCGCATGAACGTGCTCAGCGTCCATGTATTGGTGTAGCAGCCGACGGCGCGGTCGTGACACTTCGACCGTGCTCGGCTCTTTCCGAAGGTGTGTCAGTGCGTCGCTCGCTTTCAGACACGCGCGACTATGATTGTGTGATGGGCGCGTAAGAGACTAGAGAGGGGGCAACTTTTACGCGCGATCTGGCTGCATTGGAGCGAGGTTTTCCGTCCGATCGAGCTCGACATATGTGTGGCCGTACTGCGGATTGGAATATGCATTAAATGAATTTCAAACAGAAAAACATGTATCGAGAAAATTGTTTTCTCTCGGTTGGCCGTTTATGCCGAG
Organism: Ophion ellenae; assembly: GCA_963210295.1. Classification (NCBI taxonomy): domain Eukaryota; kingdom Metazoa; phylum Arthropoda; class Insecta; order Hymenoptera; family Ichneumonidae; genus Ophion; species Ophion ellenae. The sequence continues at coordinate 9,193,592 of OY723386.1, read as the reverse complement.
AATGCGGGTTAAAAAAATCAACGACGAACCGCGTGGAAAAACAAAACGCCGAAACGACCGTGGAAGGTTCAAAAAGAAATCTTGCGCCTTTGCCGCGGTCGCTACGGCGTTTTTTTTCAACAGTAAACATTATAAGGGTGTATCATAAATGTTTTTCTATCCTCAATAAGCGTCGTAGCTGAGTTGGCAGCGTGACGGATTGACGATGCTTGCGGTCCGGGTTCCATCCCTGGTTAAACGACTTTTTTAAATCTATTTTCTTTCCTTCATTTTATATTCAAAAAATTTTGAACTTACTCTCGCTTTAACTATTCTCGCCTGTCCAGGCATTATTTATGATATTTAATTCACATATGTTTAATTTAAAAAACGACATTGGCTACCGGGGATTGAACCCGCGTCGTCTGCACTCAGAGCGCGCACACTGATATATCAACCGCGAGGCTCTTATGACTGCAAACCGGCCTTATCCAACCTTAACACACTTATCCAACCTTAAAAAAAAATCGCTGCATACCCATTGCATATTGTTTTTATGACCCCAAAGTACTATTGAAGAAAATTGAAAACGATTTTTTCGAAGCCTTAAAGTTTTTAAAAGGGGACATACATTTACAACGATCAAAAAATCAATTTCTTTTCTTTAAGGGGTAATCCCACTCTAGGAATTTGGAAAAATCGTTTTCATTTGTCTTCAATAATACTTTGGGGTCATAAAAACAATATGCAAATGGTATGCAGCAAATTTTTTTTTAAGGTTGGATAAGTGTGTATGCGTAAGGCAGGTTTGCAGTCACAAGAGCCTCGCGGTTGATATATCAGCCTGCGGGCTCTGAGTGCAGAAGATGCGGGTTCGATCCCCGGTAGCCAATGTCTTTTTTAAAATTAAACATATATGAATTAAATATCATAAATAATGCCTGGACATGCGAAAGTAAGTTCGCATGTCCAGGCATTACTCTCTTACTCTCTTACTTACTCTCTTACGAACTTACTCTTTACTCTTACGAACTAATTACGAACTTACGCTCGCTTTCGCGAGAGTAAGTTCAAAATTTTTTGAATATGAAATGAAAAAAAATAGATTAAAAAAGTCGATTAACCAGGGATCGAACCTGGACCGCAAGCATCGTCAATCCGTCACGCTGCCAACTGAGCCACGACGCTCATTGACGATAGAAAAACATTTATGATACACGCTTATTCATAATGTTTACTGTTGAAAAAAACGCCGTAACGACCGCGGCAAAGGCTAAAGATTTCTTTTTGAACCTTCCACGGTCGTTTCGGCGTTTTATTTTTCAACGCGGTTCGTAGTTAATTTTTTTATCCCGCATTCTCGGCATAAACGGCCATCCGAGAGAAAACAATTTTCTCGATACATGTTTTTCTCTTTGAAATTCATTTAATGCATATTCCAATCCGCAGTACGGCCACACATAGGTCGAGTTCGATCGGACGGAAAACCTCGCTCCGTTCGCCTGTCGAGTGAGCGAGGGGCAGAGACTTTTCCCCCACCGAGCTACCCATTCGTGTGCACGCTGACTGCGATATCGACTTGAGCGGTGCTCACGACTCGCGCGGCTACAAGGGAATCTGCAACCTTGACAGAGGCGATGCACACAAAATCATATTCCCGTACTCGCCGCCGCGATTTAGCGCCCTTCCTGAGGCACGCCGAAAAGGGGAGCGTTGTACATCTCGCGCCCTCTGCCTAGGCCAGAGATTAGTAGGGAGATGCATAACGCTCCCCTTTTCGGCGTGCCTCGTAAATGGCGCTAAATCGCGGCGGTGACATCGGGAGTATGATTTCGTGATCATCGCCTCGGTCGAGGTTGCAGGTTTCCTTGTAGCCGCGCGAATCCGTGATCTCCGCTCAAGTCGGTATCGCAGTCAGCGAGAACACAAATGGGTAGCTCGGTGGGGGAAAAGTCTCTGCCCCTCGCAAATCGCGCTCGCTCAACAGGCGAACGGAGCGAGCTTTTCCGTCCGATCGAGCTCGACATACATGTGTGGCCGGACTGCGGATTGGAATATGCATTAAATGAATTTCAAAGTGAAAAACATGTATCGAGATCATTGTTTTCTCTCGGTTGCGCGTTTATGCCGAAAATGCGGGTTAAAAAAATTAACGACGAACCGCGTTGAAAAATAAAACGCCGAAACGACCATGGAAGGTTCAAAAAGAAATCTTGAGCCTTTGCCGCGATCGTTTCAACATTTTTTTTCAATAGTAATCATTATAGATAAGGGTGTATCATTAATGTTTCTCTATCTGCAATGAGCGTTGGCGTTGAGTTGGCAGTGTGGCAGATTAACGATGTTTACGGTCCGGGTTCAATCCCCGGTGAATCAACTTTTTTTCTTCATTTTATTTTCAGAAAATTTCGAACTTACTCTCGCTTTAACTATTCTCGCCTGTTCAGGCATTATTTATGATATTTAATTCGTATATGCTTAATAAAAAAAAACAAGACATTGCTACCGGGGATCACTGCAGCCAGATCGCTCGTAAAAGTTACCCCCTCTAGTCTCTTACGCGCCCATCGCACAATCATAGTAGCGCGTGTCCGTGAGCGAGCGACGCTTGGACATCTTCGGAAAGAGCCGAGCACGGCCGAAGTTTCCCGACCGCGCCTTCGGCAGCTACACCAATACATGGACGCTGAGCACGTTCATGTGCGGCCAAGCCGAAACGAAGGCTTCGAGGGAAAAAGCAATCTGAGCACGACTTGCGCGTGACGTCACCCGACGTCACGCGTGAGGCTTTTAGACGATTTCAATGCTTATTTAGCTCTTGATTCTCTGCCTTATTAATGTATACGAAAAAATGTATCGCGCACTCTGATCGCTTATTTTTTTAGTTTATACGTTAATTTAAATATAATAATAAATCTAAATTACAACTTATTTATCTTATATAAAATTGTTTTCGCTTTACTCACACCCGTCCTTATGCCAAATAAATTATAATTCATAAAAGTAAGCGGAAATATATTTATATTCGTATTTTTATATTAATTCTCATACTTTCATCAAGCGATAAAGCATTATCCCCAAAAACAAGCCAATTATCCACCCGGCCGCGAATCGTAAGTACCTTAAAGTGCACATATTCTACAAGCGATGAGATGGTCCTGTTGGTAGCGTTCCTGGCTTCGGTTCGTAGGGGCCCGTGGTGCAAATTTTTCATAATTTCTCATATTTTAGTCATATTTGAGATTTTCGGAGAAAAAAACGATTTAAAACAGATTCAAGTTCTGGTCTATTTCCCAAAAACACATTTTTTCGGAAAAAAATTGCACTAGGGGCGCGGGATCGTTTCCTGCGCTCAGTGCTTTTTTACAAATTATTGTCACTATTAATTCTTATTTGATTAGTTATTTTTATTAGTTATCATCATTATTTTAATTAGTTATCTTTTGGTGTCGAAAAATTTATCGCGCACTCTGACCGCTTATTTCATTAGTTTTTACGTTAATTTAAATATAATAATAAATCTAAATTAAAACTTATTTATCTTCTAAAAAATTGTTTTCGCTTTACTCACACCCGTCCCTATGCCAAATAAATTGTAATTCATAAAAGTAAGCGGAAATTTATTTATATTGGTATTATTATATTCATTCTTATATACTTTCATCTAGCGATAAAGTGTCACGGTCCCACACGACTCCTATTTCTAAACCCAGTCTCACGCCCTCATATCAACCGTGTCCCACAGCTCTCACCTAAACCTAATCTTCCTTCCGTGAAACCCTCAGCAGAAACCTAATCTTTCTTCCTAGAAACCCTCAGCAGAAACCAAATCTTCCTTCCCAGAAATCCTCATCAGCAATCCTCTCTCTCTCTCCTCTCTCATCTGAGTCCCATTGTTTCTCAGCCCACGCTCTCGTCACACTCGCGCGTGGAATCCCCTCCACCTTCCTTAGGCCTCTCCGCTCAATCACCCTTCCTCCTGATGGCCCTAGAGCCAGCAGTTCATCTCCGAATCTCCTAACCGTCGCAACGTGCACTCCCTCGACAGTTAGTACTCGCCAATAAATATCTTATCTATAATCGTCCCCGTCTCGCTCAATAACACCTCGCGCATCCCTTAATCATCCGCTCGGACCGTCACACACTGCTGTCAGAAGTGGGATTCGCGAAACACCCCTTCCGCGTCTCAAAAGTTTACGAAAGAAAAAAAAGTGAAAAACACAAACTCAGTGGGCCTGATCAACCCGCTCAAAGTTTTATAAAAAAAAAACATCTTAGACGCTCGCACACGCAATCTACACGCTCAACATTCAAACGAGACACACGGACGAGACGAAAAACAAAAGGCACTCACTCACGGAAAACAAAAGGAACTCACTAACTCACTCACGGAATATAAAAACGAACTTACTCAATCACACGGATAATATAGACGGAAGGAAGGGAATAACAGGACTTAAGGCGTTTTTATGAAATTATTCCTTCTCATCACGGCACTGTAAGTAATTTTCAAACTTACTTTTTTTTCTCTCTATTATTCTCAAGCCCTCCCCTAAGAGTGGCAATGAAATACGTTTTTCTCCACACATTAAAATGTGTAAGCATCCGACATCGCCAGAACCCATGTGATACATAAACGTATATCGCTAGATTGTCACATCGATAAAACTCAATATGTGCGTATCGAAAACGCAATACGCTATTCATTATTTCTTTATCGCTTCCTACCGCTATCGCACTCACTCATGCACATAATAAGCGCTCAAACACACACGTAGCGAAACTTCGTCGTCTCTGCGTCCCCTTCGCCTCTTAATTTGCATGGGAAACAATTTGTAAAATGCGAAAAATTAAATTTTATAAATTTGAAATATTTTGAAGAAAGAAAACTTGTCATACATTATAAAATTTGAGAATAAAAAAAACAAGAAAATTGAAAACTCTTCAAACGCTCAACATTCGAAAAATAAAGTTTTGCAAACTCGAAATATTTTAAGGAGAACAAAATGTTGACATATTATAAATATGTGAAAAAAGAGAAGCACGAAAACTGAAAACATCTCATATCTATAAAATCCGAAAAACAAAATTTATTTACACATTATAAACATTTGAAAAAAAAACGATAATTGAGAACTTTTCAAACTTGTTAAACCCGGAAACTGCAATTTTGCAAACTGTAAATGTTTCAAGAGAAACAAAATTTTATAAATTTTAAATACCTCGAAGGAAACAACATTTTTATACATTATAAGTATATGAAAAAAAAAGAAAATTGAAAATATCTTAAACCGTACATCTCGAAAAATGAAATGTTACGAACTCTAAAATAAAAACGAGAAAAGAAATTCTTCGAAGAAAACAATACTGTCCACACATAATAAATATTTTAGCAAAAACGGAGGAAAAACAGAAACTGAAAACCTTTGAAACTCGCAAAATTCGAAAAAATTTTAAAACTTCAGATATTTCGAAATTGACATTTTTTTTTACACACTATAAATATTCATAAACACAAAGAAAATCGAAAACTTTCAATAATGGAAAAATAACATTTTACAAACCTTCAATATTTAAAATAAAAATCGAAATTTTTACGTATTATAAATATTCGAACGAAAACTGAAAAATTGAAAAGTTTCGAAGCTTCTAGGATCTAAAAATAAAATGTTTGCAAACGTCTCAAGCTTTTCATATTCGAAGAATAA
>OY723386.1:9175405-9182905 GCA_963210295.1 Ophion ellenae | reverse complement strand
GTGTACGACTGTCCATCGCTTTAAAGCACAACGAAACATTCATGGACCGTAAAAGCTGCCTCCCAACTAGAGAAACCAAAATATGTAATTGGTGCGGTGCAGACTGGTAAAAAAGATAATGTATGGCAAAGGACATTATATTATTCACCGACTGCAAACTCACAAGTGCTAAACTTTATCTCAATTTGGCATTCTTTTCTCAAGATTACTCGCATTTGGACTTCAAAAAAGTTTCGGAATTTTGTTCAATATGTACTCTCAATTTTGTAAATACCATTATGATTGCAATAGTGATCTATCTTTACTAACCATCGCCAAGTATTAATGTAACGGCCCTCTCGCGATTCATGATTGATCGCATCAGAACGAGCCTGTAAAACATGCTACCGTAGATGTGTGAATAGAGTTCGAATGCAAAGAAGATTCACCACCGAATACAACTGCATATTGTTTTAATCTTACGTGATCGCGTTGTTGAATATTGTCCATTGACCGACATTATCCGCAAAATTGCATAGATCAGCATAATCTGCGAGATACGAAGCATCATGGTTGATTCGCAATCATCATGGTCTTAAGTCGGCATATGGAAACGTTCCATATAGCATGGCTGAGGTTCAATAACAGCTGGAGTTGAAGGTTCAACGGACGACGACACGTGTCCTATCGTATATGTTAAGGGTCATGAAAAACGAGAATGGCTAGCTGATATAATAAATATAAAAAATGAGCTATTTATTGAGTGGTTGAATATAGACTTTGACGACATGGATATCTCAAGTAACTTAGATGGAAGTTTTACTCTACGATGTGAAAAACATAAAAACAGTTGTGCCTTACAAAATGTATTTAAATTCTTTAATTGGTGGCTGAATCATAAAGATTCATGCAAATAAAAGATATGTAACATTATGTACTTTTTATTCTCCTCACCCCGTACTTAGTTATGTCAGCATCACCTGATATCGGATTGTGCAACTGAATACAATATTACTTTCGAATGTGGAACTCATTTTTTTCGATGGAATTTGATTGAAAATAAATGAATATAATCGCCCAATGATAATCGAAATCATTCATCAGTATACGTTCGTTAGATGTTCGTGAGCCGTTTGTTGGAATTTTGCGAGGCATTCGAAGATTTTCGATAGTGGTTCGTGAAAACGTTCCAGAGAGACTTCCGAAGACATTCATAAGACGTTCGAAGCCATTTGAGAGACGTTCGAAAACATTCATAAGGCGTTTGAAAACACGCATGAGAGGGTTCAAAGCGTTTAAAAAGACTTGCTACGCCGTTCATGAGACGTTTAAAGATGTTCGTGAGACATTCGAGAGACTTTCGAAAACGTTCATAAGACGTTTGAAGACATTCATGAGAGGTGCGAAGACCTTCAGAAACTTTCGAAGACATTCAAGAGATCTATGACGATATTTATAATACGTTTAAAGACATCGATGAGGGGTTCGAAGACGTTTAAGAGACTTTAAAAGACATTCACAAGGGTCTTGAAGACGTTCAAGAAACTTTCGAATACGTTCAAGAAACCTTCGACGACATTCGTAATACGTTTGAAGACATTCATGAGGGGTTCGAAGACGCTTAAGAGAGGCTGTTAAATATATTCACGAGGGGTTTGTCCAAAGACATTCATAATACGTTTGAAGACATTCAAGAGACGTTCGAAAACATTCATAAGACGTTTGAAGACATGCATGAGGGGTTCAAAGAGTTTAAAGAGACTTTCTACGACGATTATGGGACGTTTGAAGATGTTCGTGAGACATTCAAGAGACTTTCGAGAACGTTCATAAGAAGTTTGAAGACATTCATGAGAGGTGCGGAGACCTTCAGAGACTTTCGAAGATATTCAAGAGATCTTTGACAATATTCGTAATACGTTTGAAGACATCGATGAGGGGTTCGAAGACGCTTGAGAGACTTTCAAAGACATTCACGAGGGGTTCGAAGACGTTCAAGAAACATTCGATTACGTTCAAGAGACTTTCGACGACATTCATAATACGTTTGAAGACATTAATGGGGGGTTCGAAGACGCTTGAGGGACTTTCAAAGACATTCACGAGGGGTTCGAAGACGTTCAAGAGACTTTCGACGACATTCATAAGACGTTTGAAGACATGCATGAGGGGTTCAAAGAGTTTCAAGAGACTTTCTACGACGATCATGAGACGTTTGCAGATGTTCGTGAAACATTCAAAAGACTTTCGAAAACGTTCATAAGAAGTTTGAAGCCATTCATGGGAGGTGCGAAGACCTTCAGAGACTGTCAAAGACATTCAAGAAATCTTCGACAATATTCGGAATACGTTTGAACACATCGATGAAGGGTTCGAAGACTCTTGAGAGACTTTCAAATACATTCACGAGGGGTTGAAAGACGTTCAAGAAACTTTCAGATACGTTCAAGAGACTTTCGACGAAATTCATAATACGTTTAAATACATTCATGTGGGGTTCGAAGGCGCTTGGGAGACTTTCAAAGTCATTCACGAAGGGTCCGAAGACGTTCAAGAGACTTTCGACGGCGTACATTATACGTTGGAAGACATTCAGGTGGGGTTCGAAGACGCTTAAGAGACTTCCAAAGACATTCACGAGAGGTGCGAAGACATTCAGAGACTTTTGAAGACATTCAAGACATCTTTGACAATATTCTTAATACGTTTGAAGACATCGATGAGAGGATCGACGATGTTTTAGAGACTTTCAAAGACATTCACGAAGGGTTTGAAGACGTTCAAGAAACTTTCAAATACGTTCTAGAGACTTTCGACGACATTCATAATACGTTTGAAGACATTCATGAGGGGTTCGAAGACGCTTGAGTGACTTTCAGACATTCATGAGAGATTCGAAGACGTTCAAGGGACTTCCGACGACATTCATAATAGGTTTGCAGATGTTCGTGAAACATTCAAAAGACTTTCGAAAACGTTCATAAGAAGTTTGAAGACATTCATGAGAGGTGCGAAGACCTTCAGAGACTGTCAAAGACATTCAAGAAATCTTCGACAATATTCGGAATACGTTTGAACACATCGATGAGGGGTTCGAAGACGCTTGAGAGACTTCCAAAGCCATTCACGATGGGTTTGAAGCCGTTCAAGATACTTTCGAATACGTTTTAGAGACTTTAGACGACATTCATAATACGTTTGAATGCATTCATCTGGGGTTCGAAGACGCTTGAGAGACTTTCAAAGACATTCACGAGCGGTCTGAAGACGTTCAAGAGACTTTCGACGGCGTACGTAATACGTTTGAAGACATTCATGTGGGGTTCGAAGACGCTTAAGAGACTTTTAAAGACATTCACGAGAGGTACGAAGACATTCGGAGACTTTCGAAGACATTTAAGAGATCTTTGACAATATTCATAATACGTTTAAAGACATCGATGAGAGGATCGACGATGTTTTAGAGACTTTGAAAGACATTCACGAAGGGTTTGAAGACGTTCAAGAAACTTTCGAATACGTTCTAGAGACTTTCGACGACATTCATAATACGTTTGAAGACATTCATGAGGGGTTCGAAGACGCTTGAGTGACTTTCAGACATTCACGAGGGATTCGAAGACGTTCAAGGGACTTCCGACGACATTCACGATACGTTTGAATACATTCATGAGGGGTTCGAAGACGCTTGAGAGACTTTCAAAGACATTCATGGGAGGTTTGAAGACGTTCAGAAATCTGCGACGACATGCATAATACGATCTTCGACGACATCCATAAACCGAAGACTTTCATTACGTTTGAGTTTCGCTCGAATTGTTTGGGTTTGTTTGGGATTTTCACAGTTTTGGTCGAACGTGTTTGAGTTTGTTTGGGTGCTCACCCAAACACACCCAAACACGTTCTACCAAAACTGTGAAAATCCCAAACAAACCCAAACAATTCCAGGGAAACTCAAACGTAATGAAAGTCTTCGGTTTATGGATGTCGTCGAAGATCGTATTATGCAGGTCGTCGCAGATTTCTGAACGTCTTCAAACCTCCCATGAATGTCTTTGAAAGTCTCTCAAGCGTCTTCGAACCCCTCATGAATGTATTCAAACGTATCATGAATGTCGTCGGAAGTCCCTTGAACGTCTTCGAATCCCTCGTGAATGTCTGAAAGTCACTCAAGCGTGTTCGAACCCCTCATGAATGTCTTCAAACGTATTATGAATGTCGTCGAAAGTCTCTTGAACGTATTCGAAAGTTTCTTGAACGTCTTCAAACCCTTCGTGAATGTCTTTCAAAGTCTCTAAAACATCGTCGATCCTCTCATCGATGTCTTCAAACGTATTATGAATATCGCCAAAGATCTCTTAAATGTCTTCGAAAGTCTCAGAATGTCTTCGAAAGTCTCTGAATGTCTTCGTACCTCTCGTGAATGTCTTTAAAAGTCTCTTAAGCGTCTTCGAACCCCACATGAATGTCTTCAAACGTATTACGTACGCCGTCGAAAGTCTCTTGAACGTCTTCAGACCCCTCGTGAATGTCTTTGAAAGTCTCTCAAGCGTCTTCGAACCCCAGATGAATGCATTCAAACGTATTATGAATGTCGTCTAAAGTCTCTAAAACGGATTCGAAAGTTTCTTGAACGGCTTCAAACCCATCGTGAATGGCTTTGGAAGTCTCTCAAGCGTCTTCGAACCCCTCATCGATGTGTTCAAACGTATTCCGAATATTGCCGAAGATTTCTTGAATGTCTTTGACAGTCTCTGAAGGTCTTCGCACCTCTCATGAATGTCTTCAAACTTCTTATGAACGTTTTCGAAAGTCTTTTGAATGTTTCACGAACATCTGCAAACCTATTATGAATGTCGTCGGAAGTTCCTTGAACGTCTTCGAATCCCTCATGAATGTCTGAAAGTCACTCAAGCGTCTTCGAACCCCTCATGAATGTCTTCAAACGTATTATGAATGTCGTCGAAAGTCTCTAGAACGTATTCGAAAGTTTCTTGAACGTCTTCAAACTCTTTGTGAATGTCTTTGAAAGTCTCTAAAACATCGTCGATCCTCTCATCGATGTCTTCAAACGTATTATGAATATTGTCAAAGATCTCTTGAATGTCTTCGAAAGTCTCTGAATGTCTTCACACCTCTCGTGAATGTCTTTGGAAGTCTCTTAAGCGTCTTCGAATCCCACATGAATGTCTTCCTACGTATAATGTACGCCGTCGAAAGTCTCTTGAACGTCTTCGGACCCTTCGTGAATGGCTTTGAAAGTCTCCCAAGCGCCTTCGAACCCCACATGAATGTATTTAAACGTATTATGAAATTCGTCGAAAGTCTCTTGAACGTATCTGAAAGTTTCTTGAACGTCTTTAAACCCCTCGTGAATGTATTTGAAAGTCTCTCAAGAGTCTTCGAACCCCTCATCGATGTGTTCAAACGTATTCCGAATATTGTCGAAGATTTCTTGAATGTCTTTGACAGTCTCTGAAAGTGTTCGCACCTCCCATGAATGTCTTCAAACTTCTTATGAACGTTTTCGAAAGTCTTTTGAATGTTTCACGAACATCTGCAAACGTCTCATGATCGTCGTAGAAAGTCTCTTGAAACTCTTTGAACCCCTCATGCATGTCTTCAAACGTCTTATGAATGTCGTCGAAAGCCTCTTGAACGTCTTCGAACCCCTCGTGAATGTCTTTGAAAGTCCCTCAAGCGTCTTCGAACCCCCCATTAATGTCTTCAAACGTATTATGAATGTCGTCGAAAGTCTCTTGAACGTAATCGAAAGTTTCTTGAACGTCTTCAAACCCCTCGTGAATGTCTTTGAAAGTCTCTCAAGCGTCTTCGAACCCCTCATCGATGTCTTCAAACGTATTACGAATATTGTCAAAGATCTCTTGAATATCTTCGAAATTCTCTGAAGGTCTCCGCACCTCTCATGAATGTCTTCAAACTTCTTATGAACGTTCTCGAAAGTCTCTTGAATGTCTCACGAACATCTTCAAACGTCCCATGATCGTCGTAGGAAGTCTCTTTAAACTCTTTGAACCCATCATGCATGTCTTCAAACGTCTTATGAATGTTTTCGAACGTCTCTTGAATGTCTTCAAACGTATTATGAATGTCTTTGGACAAACCCCTCGTGAATATATTTAAAAGCCTCTCTTAAGCGTCTTTGAACCCCTCATGAATGTCTTCAAACGTATTACGAATGTCGTCGAAGGTTTCTTGAACGTATTCGAAAGTTTTTTGAACGTCTTCAAGACCCTTGTGAATGTCTTTTAAAGTCTCTTAAACGTCTTCGAACCCCTCATCGATGCCTTTAAACGTATTATAAATATCGTCATAGATCTCTTGAACGTCTTCGAAAGTTTCTGAAGGTCTTCGCACCTATCATGAATGTCTTCAAACGTCTTATGAACGGTTTCGAAAGTCTCTCGAATGTCTCACGAACATCTTTAAACGTCTCATGAACGTCGTAGCAAGTCTCTTTAAACGCTTTGAACCCTCTCATGCGTGTTTTCAAACGCCTTATGAATGTTTTCGAACGTCTCTCAAATGGCTTCGAACGTCTTATGAATGTCTTCGGAAGTCTCTCTGGAACGTTTTCACGAACCACTATCGAAAATCTTCGAATGCCTCGCAAAATTCCAACAAACGGCTCACGAACATCTAACGAACGTATACTGATGAATGATTTCGATTATCATTGGGCGATTATATTAATTTATTTTCAATCAAATTCCATCGAAAAAAATGAGTTCCACATTCGAAAGTAATATTGTATTCAGTTGCACAATCCGATATCAGGTGATGCTGACATAACTAAGTACGGGGTGAGGAGAATAAAAAGTACATAATGTTACATATCTTTTATTTGCATGAATCTTTATGATTCTGCCACCAATTAAAGAATTTAAATACATTTTGTAAGGCACAACTGTTTTTATGCTTTTCACATCGTAGAGTAAAACTTCCATCTAATTTACTTGAGACATCCATATCGTCAAAGTCTATATTCAACCACTCAATAAATAGCCCATTTTTTATATTTATTATATCAGCTAGCTATTCGCGTTTTTCATGACCCTTAACATATACGATAGGACACGTGTCGTCGTCCGTTGAACCTTCAACTCCAGCTGTTATTGAACCTCAGCCATGCTATATGGAACGTTTCCATATGCCGACTTTAGACCATGATGATTGCGAATCAACCATGATGCTTCGTATCTCGCAGATTTTGCTGATCTATGCAATTTTGCGGATAATGTCGGTCAATGGATAATATTCAACAACGCGATCACGTAAGATTAAAACAATATGCAGTTGTATTCGGTGGTGAATCTTCTTTGCATTCGAACTCTATTCACACATCTACGGTAGCATGTTTTACAGGCTCGTTCTGATGCGATCAATCATTTATCGCGAGAGGGCCGTTACATTAATACTTGGCGATGGTTAGTAAAGATAGATCACTATTGCAGTCATAATGGTATTTACAAAATTGAGAGTACATATTGAACAAAATTC